>BQNB010020762.1:0-65086 GCA_026074375.1 Tanacetum coccineum | reverse complement strand
TATTTTATGTTTGAATAGTGCTGCACTGCTGCAAAATTTCAGGGACTATTGGCACCTAATGGACCCGAGCGGTACTAAAAGATAACCCATCTACTTTGACCCGTTAACCAACCCGCCATCTTGCCACCTCTAAGAGTCTAGGGCTATAGTTCCTTTTTTTCTTTTTTCACTTCAAAAACTGATTAGTAGCACATCTAATTAGAGTTTGTCTTGCACTCTTGTGGGTCATATAATTCTCGGAGTATTCATTTCCCATTCGATATTCAAATCGATACACCCACTCGAGTTGCTAGACTAAATGATGAAGAATTTAATTTACCAGATCATTATTTCCTGATTACGTGCAATATATTGATAAAACTAGACAAGAAGTTGGTAGCACATCTAATTAAACGGTTTTGAAAGTATGTGACTTTGATAAGAACTACACAGATTCGCATCATTTTTTGGCATGTGTTACTTTGGTATACTGTCTTCTCAAAGTTTGTTTTCATCCCACATACGTCCAGGAATAAAAAAAATTTGCTAGCTAAGATAAGCTAGAAATAAGCTAACTTAAGTGACAGAATTTGTTTTTAAGCTAAATGACAATGGGCTAAAACTGTTTGATCTTTTAAGACTCAATAAGCTAGGGAAACAACCAAATAAGCTAAAACAGATTTTACTAAAATGAATTACGTTTATGCATGTTGGTATTACAGTAATATATTGTTATTCTTGATGTCTAGACGTCGGTAGTAGCTTTAAAAGTTATTGCACACGTTTATCTCCGAGGATAATATGTATAAGTAGTTTACTTTTTTTTGCTGAGGATAAAATGTATCCTGGTATCATTGAGGATAATTTTATAAACAGTTGATTTTTTCTCATTAAGCACAATTTGTATCCGTCCGTTTTTTCATTTACAGATTACCTTAAACGGGTGATGTTTAAATGACGAGACGCAAAAAGAATGCAATCTAGTAAAACATAAAAGGAGCATCTTTTATGTCACCTTCTCGAAACAGCACAATAACAACAACAATACGAGACAAGAAAAAATATAAAGAGATTTAATAGAGAGAATAATTTGGTTCCTCCTTCATTTGCCAAACCTTGTCCATCAACACCACATTAGTTGTGGGTCGTTCGAGCCATGCATGATGATTATAATGTAGCTGTTATCGATGAGAAACATGAGAATATATTGAGCAGCAGAAAGAGTTGGATGAACTTAAGAAAGCAACATGTAATCCCACATTGATATAAGAAAATAATGCTAGTTAATATTCTACATTTTACATGAACCCTATGTGTTTAGATTAGTATTACGTTATTCGACGGTGAGTTGCAAAGTCGACTAAACACATGGATTTAATCTACTTTAATATACCATGTTGGATAATTGATATAAAATCTTAGTTTTTATGCCATAGAAAACTTATAGTTAATTTTGAACAAATATTTTACCTTGCTCACTGAAATAAAATTCAGCACACAAGGATTTTGATCAGATAAATTAGGTGTTTTCAATTAAGATAAATTAGGCGTTTTCATTATCTTCACCTTCACCTTAGCGGCCACATCACCTCTATCGGTCATCACCTTTTACTTTGTATGGTCATTACCACTAGAAATTCTCATTTTATACAAACCTACCTTACAAAATACCTCACACACAGTCATTAAAAAAATAGATGTGACGGTAGTGGTCACCACTATCTCTCTTTTTTCCTTGCATGGCACGTGAGAGAGGTGTAATTTTATGGATGATGGCTTGTGATCGGGGTGATACATGTGAGGGGTCACCCCCATAAAAACCAGTCTAAGTTTAATTTACAGGTTTTGGTGTTCTCACTCTTGGAACTTATCTTTACACCTTGTAAGTATGCATCACCAACCATGATACTTCTAGCTATATCTAGCAACAAATAAAAATATTTGAACTATCTTAGTAGAAAAACACATGCAAGTTAAAGCAAATCTATATGGTTATAGTCCTTTCTGTAACTTCAATAAAATGAATCATAGAAACAATACTAGAGCGCCTTGTGAAGAACGACAAACTGAAATATTCAATGAATAAATTTTCGAAAACAACCTTTAAGTAGTACAGTAATAAACAAACAAATTTATATCCTCGAGTATTTTGAATTTTACTACTAAAGGGGTTAGTCAATCATACTCGTACTAGAATCAATCAAAAACAAATTAAAAGACATTGGTGATATTCCATTGATGCACGGATGGTCTTAATCTTCTTAAACGGACTTATACTTCGAGTCAGAGTGTATAATATAAATATCACGGAGTAGATTACAATAGTAAAAGATGCATGAGCCAATGCAAAAATTCATTTTCTTAATATTCTTCCTTACAAACTAATATGAACTTTTGATCCAACATGGGTCAAAGTAGAGATACTTTATTTTACAAGAATATTTCGTTCTGGTATGAGTATTATGTATGTCATCTGCCGATATGTATGAGGTTGTTACATCAACATAAAAATGAATTAACAATCCCAATCATATTCATATACGCACGATAACTTATACTGTATAAATTATTATTTTTTACTTTTTTGTATACATCATGATTTAGAGTAATCTTCCATCCATACAAGTGATACTTGATGCATATGATGTGTTTTACAGGTTTTTGCGTTCACAATCTCTTTTCGATGATTACCATATATAGTATGAAGCTTACCAATTATTTTCAATATAATGGTTTTAAGTTAACATGGAAAAAAAAGTATAATCTTTCTCAATATCAATATATAGCTTCTGTGTTTTAATTAAGCAAACATGACATTTCTTATAATAGATCAAATACGATCGAGTCAAGGAATTCAACAAACTACCGTTGTATTAAATTAATGAGTTGATACTTCTAACAGAGAAAGACTCGAAAATGTTTATATATGGATTAAGCAAATTTATTACATAAATTGACCTAAAATAATAAACACTCCATGTAATCAAACTACAAACCTCAAGCATCTAATGCAATATGCAAATTGCAACAGAAGCTTCTTGATTAATTAAACTATAGATTAAAAAAGAATTAAGTAGAAACACTTTAACTTAGACTATATATAATACTAACAAAATAACACATATAAAGATTGAACGATAATCGGACCAGTATCGCTTGATTCCCCCTTCTCGGATACATGATAAAACATATCCTTCTTCAAACTATAACGATCACATCCCATCGTCGAGGTTTGTTGCCTGAATCATGAGAACAATCATAGCGCTCCCACGCCGTCCCACAAGCGTAAAATAATATACCCTCATTTAACCACATATGATAATCTTGAAACAAAGCCATTTTCATAGTGGACTTGTATATAGAACTACTTATGTTATATCTTATGTTGTATGCTGTTAATATATTATTATAGTATATATAGAGATAAAATGTGAATTATATACAAAAAGGATAATAAATTTATATATATATTCCCGCATGCAAATGCAAAAGCGAGATTTGTATGCACGTTTCTAAGAGTGACAGTGAAAGTGAAAGAAGAGAAGAAAAGAAAACACACAGGCAAAGGCATGGTGCCCTAAAGCTGTGACTCTTTTCTTAAAAAGTACCAAAAAAGAAGGGTGTCTTGTGTATTCATGTTTGAATTTTAAGGTAGTGTTTTCTACTTTTCTTTAATCATGGTATAGATAGGTTTTGGGAAGAGTGGCAGACTCAGCTAGGCTTATGTTTAAAGAAATATGATATAGTTGTCTTGAAAAAAAATAGTTAGTGGAACTTAAGATTTTTGAGAGGGTGTTGCATAATTTTTTTTATAAGTTGCCTTATACAGAAATTATTAGGAAAATCTGAGGGTTGCACATACCGAGAAAAGACATATTTTACAAAAATAATTACACTTCGTAACCTAAAATAGGTTGTGCCCCGTGCCATACTCGGCTCTCATATATGAGCGGACCAAAAGTGAAACTTTTTTGAATTTTGGACCAAAAGTGAAATCTGCTACAACCACAAGGACCAAAAATGCTACAACCACAAGGAGTATTTTTTTTCTTTTTTGTGTAACCATGTTTCTGATTTTATGACCGACTAATCCTCATGTTTAAAACCTCCTGTAAAACAAAATCAAACTATGTAAATCTATCCCTTTTTAGAGGTTGTTGTGGCCACTTTATGATTGTTTGCATCCATCGGAATTAGCTCACACATGTTTAGTTGGTCAAAAAAAATAAGTCGAGAATATCTGTGCAAATCGGGTAAAACCACATAAATTATATGTAATTTAAATATGTGAGGTTGTAACTTCAATTTTCTTCGGTAATTAACACCCATATCTTCTTACACTACACTTATGTCCGCGATAGAGCTTAATCTCAACCGATAAGTTGCTAAACACCATACTCGTAATACACATATCATTATACCAAAAACTCATTGATAACATATATTTTTTTGTTTCAAAATAATTGACTGTCAAAGAAATATACATTGTTTAGGAAAAAGGATAATCATTAATTATTTCTATTACTTTTTGTAAAATGATAATTTTACTCATAACTAATTAAATAACTATTTCATTATAGTGCTAATGATAACCCACGTTGAGGGCAGGTAATATGATAAACCCGATTAAGATTCCATATCTAGTTTTAGTAGTAGATAATTCATTTGAAACAATCTGAGAATGAAACATGGACATAAATTTGAAACAAAAGGGTCGGAGTATGTATATTTGAAAGAGGATAGCTTGGCTACAATTTTTGTAGCCAACTGGCTACAATCCTTCACCAAAAATACATAAAAAAATCATTCAAGGACCACAGGAAGGACTCAGGGGTTATCAAAGCTTCGGAGTTCTATTCCTTCTTTCGCATTGTCTTTTTCAATGGAAAGTAAGCACTATTCTAAGATGCTACGAATGAAAAAAAGTATCTTGAAATAGTCGATTTAGTAGCCTACTTTGACCCACTTTTTTAGCTACCGAGCTTCAAACCCCTAATATGACATTGAACTGACTGACTTACTTGCTTAACGCGTATGTTCTATCTTGAAAGCCAAAGACTAACATAGGTGCTTCCTATATCGTCATGAATACAGATTGAGAGAGATGGTGACCCAAACCTAGGCTGTGACGCTTCCTCTTGAGTACACAATTCAGACTTGAAGTTCGTTTACACAGTATGAGAAAGATGACTCAGGCACCTACGATTTGTAGTACAAAATTATAGTCAATTGGCTAAAAAAATGTAGCTAATATATTTGTTGGATTGTGTGAGTTGGATTAGCTCAAACACGACTAGAAGTGTGTGAGCCTATTGGGGGCACACACGTTAAACGCATAGAATGCGTTTTATACTTCACGTAAATGTTTCTAATGTAAACCTAAAGACCAAAAATGACTAAGACATGATCCTAAAGTTGTCCTAATGTTGTAGCCAGCCAAGAAGGATCTAGAGAATGTCTAGGTTCAATGATTCTTGGAGATAATAAGAGAAAAGAGTTATGATAAGGTTTAAATAGGTTTTTGAGTGTTATCATGATTAGGGGTTCAAAGGCTATATAAACCATCACCCCTAGCTCATAACTCACGACCTACAAACCCTAGAACACTCCCAAGTCAGTTGCAAAACCCTCCTTAATCCCCTACAGCCGAATTAACAAACCCTAATTAGGGTTCTCCATTTTCGGTTCTCTTTTTCCACCTTCTGTCTATTTCGGTTGACCCTTTTAAGGGGTTTTCGAGTGTGATTTGATCCCACAAAGTTCATAGAAGGTGTATTAATCTTGGTTTACTGGTTCTCAGGCGTGACAACAAGAAGAAACAAGTTTAGGGTCGGTTTTGGTGAATTTCGGTTGAATCTGTCTAATTCGGTTACAACCGAATTCGGTTAAAACCCTAAGCTCAAATCTATAATTCGGTACAAGGTGTTTGGGACATTTTTGGTACTTAATTCAGGTTCTATTGGTATACACTTGGTGTTAGGGATATACGTGGGTTTGGACTAGTATCCGGGCGCATTCATTGGACGTGTTTATGTGAGCACTCATAGAGGTGACCACTTAGTCACTTGTTTCATTTATTTGCTGGTGTCTTCAAGGGTATGTATTCCATTTACCTTTTTCATTCCTTTTGTGTTTTATGTATGTTAATTGTTTATACTAGACTAAATCAATATCCGTTGCGTACTCGTAAGAGTTAAATGGTTAACTTGATTGTTCAATTCCAACAGTGGCATCACGAGTCAATTAGTTTAGTATTTATGAATTACATACGATTTTAACACGTTAGGGCTGCATGAAATTAGTTTGTTTATTGTTTTTATTGAAAATTATGGCAACGACATGCAATCCTTGCCAAAAATAATGTATAACCAACCTAGAATCAACACATATGTTATTTTTATAAAAAGAAGAATAGATCATAAATTAAATGTTAATTAAGCTGCCATAATAATTATATTCTTGCTTAATCTCGGCTATAAGACTCACGCAATCATGTTATATGATGGATGTGGCGATCTAGGCACTTTAGCAGAAAACCTAGTGAGAGTCTTATGGTTCTCTAATTGGGGAAGACTCTTTTGAGAACTCGAGGCATTATGTGATTTACTGCTTTCATTATAAGAGTTTGTTCCTTAATTTTAATCCATTTTTAGTCTACTTTAATTGCTTATATGTGCTATGCCTTGTGTCTAGTCAATATTTACAAAATAGATTTTATGAAACTCTTAAAAATGGACTTACAACTTATAGAGAAACTTGGATTAAAACATGTCTAATATTACACACACGAAATTTTTACTCCTGTGACCAGTTTATTGTGTTATTTGGCGAAACTGGGTTTGACAAATTAATACGGACATTAAACTATGAAATTTGATCTTTGAAGCATGTAGTTTACATGCCAATATGGGGTTGAATGATTCTTTAATTTTCTCCCACGCCCACTACATGCTTCGGATATTGTAGAATTATTGGAATTACTTGTGTCTTCGGACCAAGTAGGAGTACATAAGGGTTTTTGCTCAATTGTGTAATCCCTCATATTTGGCATAATAAACTAATATTAACAAAAGGGGTTCTTAAACATTCACTGGCAATCATGAGTCAATTGGAAGTACGCTCACCCTCAGGGACACACACAAAGAGAATTTAAGGCGGTAGAAGAAGATTCCCCAAATGAAGTCAGGTTTTTCATACGTTCTTTGCCTGACCTGTTTCTTCTTTTTCTCCGCTTCTTTGTACTCCTAAATTAGAGACTACATGGAAACATTTGACAAAATGAATGTTCTATACCATAAAGGTTAACAAAAAATGTTTTTCTTAACTTTGGGCTACAAGTTTTTGCATGCTTCATTACACAACATTGTCACATTTATGTAAACCTTATATGAATTTTAATCTATCGATAACCCAAAACTAGAACACGTGCAATGGCTTGACCTCTCAGGTCAGACCTCAGGGCCCTTGCCAACCCATGGGCAAATTTCATAGGTCAAGATCTATGGTCAATTTGCGCCACGATCCTGTTTTGGTGGACTTTAAATCGAAGTTACCCTGGTCAGAACATCAGACCCGAGGCATAAGATGAGACAAAATATGGCTTTTTGACATTACGAAAGATTTACTACTCATTATCCATAAATCAAAGAGTTGCATCCAGCCCAATTAACGCTCTGATGTCGCTTACCTCTTGCCCTAACTTGTATACATGTTGGTCAATAACCTTTCTAGAAATAATGGGAGGGTCAAGTTGATCTTATCTTATTAGTAATTAATTGGTAGTTAATATTCCATTAATAATTTAATATCGACAATACTAATATTGAAACTTTTTCTAATTATAGATGACAACCGATGTCAACTAACAATTAGGTCTTCAGGCTTCATCGAGAAGCAAAAAATGATTATGACCCAACTTTATTGATTGTATCGACAACTCAGGATTGTACTATCAATAGAGGATACGTAGAATTACTAGAGCATCCACCTTCCTCCTTGCTCCTGTAAGCACCTGCAGGTCATTCAAGATGCCCTGAAATCCTTGCAGCTCCAACTCTCTTGGGTTAAAGATCAAAAAGATTGTTGACTCATGCTCAATGACCATAAGGTGCCCAGAGAATAACGAAATCTAGAAAACCTCCATGCTAATGACTTGTTAAAGGAGTTAAAAACTCTGTTTGCCCAGCAAGCAGAGCAGGAGCTTCTTCAGACTACGTGAGATTTTCACTTTTGCAAGTAGGAAGAAGGGCAGTCAGTTAGCTCGTATGTTCTAAAAATGAAGGGCTATATTGACAATCTAGAGCGTTTGGGGCACCCCGTGACACTTGGCCTTGTCGTGAGTCTAATTCTTATCGGTCTATGCAAGGAATTTGATAGGTTTGTGCAAAATTATAATATGTATAGCCTGGGAAAGACAGTTAACGAGTTGCATGCTATGCTAAAGCTCCATGAGCAAACTCTTAATCTGCCCAAAAATAACGCTCCTGCTCTGCATGCTATTCGAGCGGGTAAAGTCTAGAAAGGTAAAAAGCACAAAAAACTACAACCCCAAATGGCTGCCAGGGGACAAAATCAAGGGAATGGGAAAATAAGCACGCTTATGCTCCCAAGCCCAAGATTCCTCCTCCACCCAAGAGGGAAGATCCCTCAAAGGACTCAATCTGTCATGAGTGTGGTGTGACAGGACACTGGAAGAGGAATTATCCTCAGCACTTAGCCGAGTTGCTGAAGAAGAAAAAGAAGGCAGCCTCTGGAGCTGGTGGTTCAGGTATCTTCGCTATAGAACTCAATACTTTCCTTAATAGATCATGGATCTATGACACTGGTTGTGGTACTCACATTTGTAATACAACTCAGGGTCTAAGGGCAAGTAGGAAATTGAAGTCGGGGGCTCTTAGCTTGTACGTGGGCAATGGTCAACGTAAAGCTGTAGAAGCAATTGGCAACTTTGATTTATCTCTCCCAAGCGGATTATTTATTGTTTTGAACAATTGTCATTATGCTCCGTCTATTACTAGAGTAATTTCAGTTTCCCGTTTGTATGAAGATGGTTTTATTAACCGCTTCGTGAATAATACAATTCAAGTTTCTAGGAATAACATGGTTTATTTTAGTGCTATCCCAAGGGATGGTATTTTTAAAATTAATTTGTCTAATTCTTATGCAAATAAAAGTTCTATATATACTGTAAGCAACAAAAGAGCCAAGCTAGACTTAGACTCTGCTCTCTTATGGCATTGTCGTCTTGGACACATCAGCAAGAAACGCATTAAAAAGTTGCAACACGATGAACTTCTCAATTCAACTGACCTTAGGGCTTTTGAAAAATGCGTTCCTTGTATGTTTGGAAAGATGGCAAGGAAACCTTACACACATCAAGTGGAAAGGGCCAAAGACTTACTTGGACTAATACACATCGATGTATGTGGCCCATTTAAGATCATGTTAAGACAAAGAGCAAGCTACTTCGTCACTTTCACTGACGACTTTAGTCGTTATGGTTATGTTTACTTGTTAAAGCATAAACATGAAGTGTTTGAAACCTTTAAGGTATTTCAAAAAGAAGTAGAAAATCAACTCGATAAGACCATAAAATTGCTACGTTCTGATCGTGGGGGCGAATATATGAGTCAAGAGTTTTTGGATCATCTGAAGGATCATGGGATTATCGCCCATCGTACTCCTCCTTACACTCCACAACATAATGGTGTATCGAAAAGGAGAAATAGAACCCTACTAGATATGGTTCGATCTATGATGAGTCAAACAACTCTTCCAAAGTCCTTTTGGGATTATGCTCTTGAGACTGTTGCACGCATTCTCAATATGGTTCCAACAAAGAAGGTTGAAAAGACACCATACGAAGTATGGCATGGGCAAGAACCTAAGCTGTCTTACTAAAAAGTCTGGGGTTGTGAGGCACTTGTTAAGCGAGATACTCTTACCAAGCCTGACAAGTTAGAACCCAGGTCTATTAAGTGTATCTTCATAGGATACCCAAAGGAAACAATGGGATATTTTTTCTACTACCCACCCGAGAACAAATTCCTTGTTGCTTGGAATGCTGAATTCCAAGAGAATAGTCTTATAAATCAAGAAGCAAGTGGGAGTCTAAAAGATCTTGAAATTATTCGAGAAGAAGATACGCATCCTTCTATAGACACTAGCTTAAATCATGAAGATGATGATCTGGAAATAGATGAACCTCAAGGTGATATCATTTCCATTCGTAGGTCCACAAGGATACGCCGTCCCACAGATTGTATGTGCTTATACATCGATGCTGAGGAACATGAGTTGGGGGATCTCGGTGAACTCGCTAACTATAAAGCTGCATTGTTAGACCCCGAGTCAGATAAATGGCTTAATGCTATGAATGTGGAAATGCAATCCATGAAAGACAACGAAGTTTGGGTCTTATTTGAACTTCCTCCTAATGGCAAAACTGTTGGTAGCAAGTGGCTCTTTAAGAAAAAGAGCGACATGGATGGAGCTGCACACACCTATAAAGCTCGTCTTGTGGCGAATGGCTATACTCAAACCCCGGGGATTGATTATGAGGAAACTTTTTCTCCTTTTACAGACATAAGAGCTATTAGGATTCTTATAGCCATAGCCGCGTACTATGACTATGAGATTTGGCAAATAGATGTCAAAACTGTCTTCCTCAATGGATATCTCAATGAAGAGGTTTACATGGAGCAACCTGAAGGTTTTGTCAATCCAAAATATCCAAACCGAGTATGCAAGCTAAAACTTTCCATTTATGGGCTTAAGCAAGCATCAAGGTAGTGGAATAAGCGTTTTGATGATGAAATAAAGAAATTTGGTTTCAGTCAAAATGCTGATGAGCCATGTGTATATCTAAAAGCTAGTGGGAGTAATGTCACTTTCCTAATCTTGTATGTCGACGACATATTAATCATGGGAAACAGCATTCCAATGTTACAAGATGTAAAATCCTACCTTGGAAGATGTTTTGCCATGAAAGATTTAGGTGAAGCTGCATATATTCTTGGAATTAAGATCTACAGAGATAGATCATGACGGTTGATTGGCTTATGTCAAAGTGCTTATGTCGAAAAAATATTAAAGCGATTTCACATGGAGAATTCCAAACGCGGAAGTATCCCCATGCAAGAAAAGCTTAGATTGAGTAAATCACAAGGTGCCTCTACACCTGCTGAGTTAAAGCGCATGCAAAATGTTCCATATGCCTCGGCTGTGGGTTCTATTATGTATGCTGTGAGATGTACTCGCCCTGATGTTGCGTTCGCTCAGAACATAACAAGCCGATTCCAACAGAATCCAGGTGATCTTCACTGGACTACTGTTAAGAACATTCTGAAGTATCTCAGGAATACTAAGGACATGTTTCTAGTTTACGGAGGTGATCTAAAATGAGAGCTCAGAGTTTCTTGCTACATTAATGCTGGATATTTGACGGATGCTGATGACCTCAAGTCTCAGACTGAATATGTGTTCATTTTGAAAGGAGGTGTTGTTGATTGGAAGAGTGCCAAGCAAAGCATTTTTGCTACTTCATCTGCAGAAGCTGAGTATATTGCTGCCTTTGATGCTTCTAAGGAAGCCGTATGGGTTAGGAAATTCATTTCTGGGCTCGGTGTTGTTCCCACCATTGAAAAACCCATTAATATGTATTGTGATAATACTGGAGCAATCGCTATAGCTAATGAATCTGGAATCACTAAAGGTGCTAGACATTTTCGTGCCAAAGTTCACTACCTTCGCGAAGTTATTGAATTTCACACAGATGACAACTTAATTGATCCGTTTACAAAAGCGTTAGCTTTTCCAAAGCATTCGGAACTTACTAGGAATATTGGAATCCTTCCAACTAGTAGTTTCATGTAAATCTGTGTTTATTAGTTATTTGGATAATTTGGATTGTAAGAAAAAATTATTTTCTGATGAATAAAGATACGAGGTATTTGTTATCATTCATATAACAATTGTGTATCCTATATTTGCATATTTAATCCTTGAATAATTTATCGTTCTAAATATGTCCATTGTCGGTTAACAGTATGAGAGTATTGTTACATAAGGCAAATGTGAGTGTTGGTTATATTCTTTGAATATATGGATGGTTCCCACCAAACTCATATGTTGCTCACAAGGGATGCGTATTGGACACCCCAACCTTCAAATGTTTACTTTATGGATCCGTTGTCATAAGTAAAATTTCAAAAATGGTTAGTTAAGTCATCTTTAGACTTGAGAATACAAACAAGTTCTGGTATGTGTGGATATCATTTTTTAATTCTAAGTCAAACGTTGTCCTGAAATATAGTTTATAAAAGGCTATTATTGGAAGTGAAGTTAACAGCATCACTACACTTGTATTCACAAAGAATTGTTCCTCCACATGATTCAGAACGATGCCTGGCGCCTCTCCAGAATTAATCAGATAATTGTTCTTAGGGGGCCGATCCCAAAGGGTAATGGCAAGATGATTTCCCTGATTACATTTGGTAATGCTAATATAATCACTAATAATGAAATCTAAATGGTTAAACTATATGGAATGCGAGTCCAGTATCCATACCATGGTTTAACTGGTATTATTTGAAACAAAGGTATATTATAGCAAGAATAAAATAACCATCGACAAGATAAAAATTGGTTAATATGAAACTTGATCTCAAACACTTCTGGTTTTAAAAACGAATGTGAGTGTTGCTAGACGTTTCCGTCGTTAGTGTATGGGCTATCTGCTACTCCAACTCCCAAGTGGGAGTTGTTGGATTGTGTGAGTTAGATTAGCTCAAGCACGACTAGAAGTGTGTAAGCCTATTGGGGGCACACACGTTAAACACATAGAATGCGTTTTATACTTCACGTAAATGTTTCTAATGTAAACCTAAAGACCAAAATGACCAAGACATGATCCTAAGGTTGTCCTAATGTTGTATCCAGCCAATACGGATCTAGAGAATGTTTAGGTTCAATGATTCTTGGAGATAAGGAGAGAAAAAAGTTATGATAAGGTTTAAATAGGTTTTTGAGTGTTATCACGATTAGGGGTTCAAAGGCTATATAAACCATCACCCCTAGCTCATAACTCACGACCTACAAACTCTAGAAACACTCCCGGTCCATTGCAAAACCCTCCTTAAACCCCTACAAGCCGAATGAACAACCTAATTAGGTGTTCATCCATTTCGGGGTTCTCTTTTCACCTTACTGTCTATATCGATTGAGCCCTTTTGATAAGGTGGTTTACCATGAGAGCTGATCAAAAATAACAAAGTTCAAAGAAGGTGGTATTAATCTTGGTTTACTGGTTTCTCGAGGCGTTACAAACAAGAAAGAAACCATTTAGGGTCGGTTGGTAATTTCGGGTTGAATCTGTCTATTTCTGTACAACCGAATTCGATTAAAAAACCTCTAATCTCAAATTTGTAATTCGGTACAAGGTGTTTGTGACCATTTTTTGGTACTTAATTCAGTTCATAGGTATACACTGTGTTAGGATTTAACGTGGTTTTTGGACTAGCACCGTAGCGCATTCATTGGACGTGTTTATGTGAGCACTCATAGAGGTGACCACTTAGTCACTTGTTTCATTTATTTGCTGGTGTCTTCAAGGGTATGTATTCCATTTACCTTTTTCATTCCTTTTGTGTTTTATGTATGTTAATTGTTTATCGACTAGACTAGAATCAATATCCGCTCTTACATCGTGAAGAGTAAATGGTTAACTTGATTGTTAAATTCCAACAATATTTCCTATTTGAAAATGTATCACACTATTTCTTTTTATAAGATTATGATTGATTTACTAACAAAGTTGTGGTAGTGTAGGTGAAAGAGGATAGGGGTACACTTTCCAAAAGGGCTGGTAATATTGTCGATGTTTATAGAGGCAAAGGGATCTTTGGGTAGATCTATCATGGGTTAATCATCTTTTTGATATGTAAGTGAACTAATCACTTTTAGCATTTTATTCTCTCCTGCGCTTTTAACATTAATTAGAAAACATGTTCTTCACGAATTTCCTCTGAAATAAAATGATATTTATTCGGTTCCAATATTAATCGTGATCTGTTTACATATATCTTTTATGATCAAGTTTTTTTTTCTTTAGAATACATATATTAGGGTTTATCTAGATATATCTAAGTATCAGAAGACATTGACCATGGTCTACTAAATAGAGCATGCACATGGCCATTTGTTATCTATCAAATGCTACTTCACTATCACCTTCTTTGCTTCAAAATCACTCTAACCTAGCGCGCGCGCCTATCTCCTTCCATTGTCGCCATCAGCACCTTCTGTACAACTCTTCGTATACGAGGTTTCATAAAACACATCTTTCTCAAGAACAACTTCTCCGTATACGAGGTTTCAGTCTTCAAGTATAGATTACCACATCAAGACTAATGTTAAGAATAAACCATATATATGAAATCTATGTCTAAAAAAGATTTGGTGCTATAAAGTATGAACAAACGAGACTTAATATATGAGTAGGCTAATAATATCTTACCTTTGTTTCTTTAAATTCTAGAATCTTAAAAACTTCACATATAAATGGCAACACTTTCCTCAATTCTGAAGTTGATAAGTTTTACACAAAAATTCAAGAATGATTTGTATAGTTGACCTTGTGAAGTTAAAAACAATATATTCCAATCGTGTACTGTGAAGTTGAAACGTATAGTAAATTAAATGTATAAATGACAAACACTTTCATCGATTGTAAAGTTGAAAGAAAAAAAAATATCATTTTCCCTATAAATTATAACAATACGCCGATAATACACTTAACCTAAATATAATTATAACAATATGTCACTATAAAATCCCGTTGCTATATACACCTACTCATTTGATATAGGAAAAAAAAACCAATATCATTTTTCTATATAAATTAAAAGGTGTGTGCATGATATATTATCTTTTTTTTGAACACCATGATATATTATCTTTGACCTTTTTAGTTTAACCTAGTTAAAGATCTGAGCCAATCAAAATTTGCCACGTAGATTGAAAAGCTCCACACATACACAAACAGCACGCTTTTGGGGACCCGAGACTTTTGGGAATTGCGGGCCAAAACGTCGCGTGAAAGACAATCAAACATGCACGGGCCCAAAAAGACACAACAAATAAGTGGGGCCGTTAATAAGCTCACGTGGAGCATTTTTAGTCGAAACAAATAATTTTACTAGACCAGTCTGAGAGCGCTTGGTTCACTAGTTTCGTCGAATAGTGTTATGAATAAAAGTAATGTCACGTTATCACTTTTTCTTCATAATATTAAAATTTATGAAAACACTAAAACACAATTTTTTAAGGGTTTTTTTAACTTGTGCCATAGGGACACAAAATAAGAAGGGAATAAAGTACAAAAAAGTACACAGGATCCATAAAAAAGGTACAGAAAAGTACACAAGCACCCACAAAATTTACGGGTCCTTGTGTACTTTTCCGTACTTTATTCCCTTCTTATCTTGTGCCCCTAGGGCAGAAGTTAGAAAAACTCATTTCTTAATACAAAAGTGTTATAACCCCGCTAAAACACAAATGCAATAAAAAAACACTTTTTGCCCACCGCGTGAGCTAGTATCCTCGACGCCAACCTCGAACAGCCGGGGTTCGATGTGATTCGTCGCGCCATGGTCTTTGCTGGTCGACCAGCCCAAACCATGAGCCGACCGTACCCTTTGCTCTAAACGTTTATATGATGACATAGAGTAACTTGAACACAATTTCTTATTCGTCATCATAGAGCTCATATTTAAAACCGAGCTTTTTGTTAGCCAATCAAAAAGTTAAAATTGAGTTTTTTTGACATTGTTTAATTTTTCGCCCGATTATAAAAATATGAATAAAAGTACATGTTTTAAAAAATTTAATTTTTTTTAAAACAAATGTGTTACTTTTGAAACTTTAGTTGTTAAATATAAAAAATTAAAAAATTCGATTCTACAATTTGATGTAAACATATACTAAAACGAATTTATGTAAATAACCGATAAAGAAACTAAAAAAAAGTAATTAATAAAACTTAAGAGGTAAATCTCAAATAACATTATTGATTAATAGAATTTATAGTTAAGCCCTAAAACTATATATAATACTTAGTCTAAATTTTTATATATCTTATACAATAAAGGATCATCTTTTCTTTTCTTTTTTTGAAAACTGAGTTTCAATTAATCAATAGGCAGGTTTAATTGCAAAATCAAGTTCTCCCATTTGCCAATTAAAAATTTAAAATTGAGAAGAAAAAAAATCGGATCAATGCATGTAAAATTTGGTTTTTCTTTCTTTTTAATAAAAACGACCCAAAAATTGATATGCTTACAAATTTAAGGGTTGTTTAAAACATATGAGAATCCGGAATAATTTTTGTTTCTAAATATAAGTTAGTGTTATGGATTGTTACCCATAAAGATTCACATAACAAGAGACATTATCCGAAGGTCGGGAAAGATTGAACAAATGTTTAGCCATATTATTTAGTGAGAGAAAGGAAAGATGTGTGTTTTCTAGAGAGAGAAACACACACCTTATTACAAGTAAAATGAATCATCACCCCTCCAGGGAAGTATGGAGAGGATATATATAGGTCTTGACTCTCTAAACTATCTTAACTAGACATTTTAGGTCCCTGTGAGTCTTACCTATATATACAAATGTAAATTCTGTATTAGCCGAACTTATTTTAAGGCTAACAATCTTCCCCCAATATGTGGGCATACAGAATAACTTACAATGTCCTACAAGTACAGAAGCAACATAAATAATGACAATTCAAGCGCTTCCAGTATGCTGAATATAGACATTTGTCTCTATTGCCTTGATACTTGTACGCCAGCATAGGATTTCTTTGTCATTGACTTTGTTCTGTGGAACCAATGTAGTTGATGCATGAGTTGGATATTAACTTCCCCCCAATTCATGTAGCATGTCTTTAAAATCTTTCTTCATGGACTTCTTTTTGGAAAAGTTTCTGAATTAGCTTCCCCCCAAACCAACATCCCTATCTTGAGCAGATTTTGAAACATTGATGTAGCTTGAACGATCTCTAACATGACATTTAAAAGTGCACAGCGTAATGTTAGTAGAAGAAACAAGTCAACACACCATCTAATACTGCGTGCTATACTGTTATCATTACATTGGTCATTCGATTAACCATTTGGGGAAACATGCAAGAGACTACAACAATTCTTCTCACGCAATGCGAGAATAAATTCACAAAACCAGAACTAAGTACAACGTTCCCCCATGATGGTTTCGAACTCCAGAAAGCCATCATTGACGTGGACTACCAATATACATGAAATTCTTTGTCATAAAGCAACAATCTTGAAAAGTTAATAAAGACTATTGAATAACTTTGAAAGATTTGCTGAGACTGTGGAATGAATCATTGACTTCATTATCTTTAAATATTCCCGGGAGATTTGCTGATCACATCTCAACCTTTTACTCTCTGCTAACATACCAACCTCAGTATCTTTCTGTCGTCTTATTACTAGTGACCACTTTGTTAAGTAAACCCGATATACCAAACTTTAATGAGTAAGAAATTCCCCAAATTTGTTACTTAAGCTGCACTGTTGTTGAATGAAGAACGATGCAAAGAAAGCCTCTAAGTAACCCTATAGCACTCACTAAGAGCCAAAATAAGTACAACACCTCTTGAGACTATCCACATCGACATCTGCGTGTGACACTGAGCACTACAACGTAACTCCTTTAAGTGATAGCTATAACCCGTGAGTACTACAATGTAACTCCTTACATCGGGTATAACTAGATAATCCAAGTCTCAATCATAACTGTATACGTTCAAGCAAGTCATCAAACGATAGATTGGGTTTGAAGAAAAGGGGTAGAAAGTAGAAGGAAGTCTCGATGATGAAATAAGTAGACGCCTCCGTGAAACCCACTTCAATCTCAAATAAGGGATACCAAATCAACTCCGTGATCACTTGACATTTGAATCCGAATCCTTAGCCGTTTGACGTTTTAATGAATCTTATTCGGATCGTTTGTAGTGTTATGTATCATGTTTGTTGTGTTGTTGTTTGAGAATGTCGTTAAACTAGGACGAATATTATTTTGAATGGTCGTCAACGAATAAACATCATCTAGTCTAAACTTGACGTGAAAGTATCTTTGTCCCGGCTTAATCATCGTATCCGTACTAATCCAATATCACCAACTAATAATACCAAAAAAAATAGTCCAAACTTAAGTAGTCATGAAGCCACAAGACTATTTTCGGATATTACTAATATTAGGCCAAATCCAATTATTACACGGATCCAATACACACCATTTGGCCCACTCTCTTTGCATTACCCGAATGTTATAATCCCACCAGCCCAACAAAATAAACAAACCGGCCCATCTTTTTCCACTAATCCCCGGCCCAAATTAATTGGTATAGTATTGGTCCATCAATACACCAGATATAAGCATCCCTTAAATTAGGGATATCAAACCCTAAACTCATAGTTAACCCTACACATTACCGCCCCCATCTCATCTCTTTTTGCTCCCATTTTTGAGATATTCTACATCTGCTCCCAAAAGTTATATCACCTCCCATCACCTAACTTCTATCCAAAATAAAACACAGACACCAACAATAGATAGATCCACCGAATTTCACACATATATAAATCTCATACCGAATTACACACGAAATAACAAATAACTTTCTGATATTTTGTGTATCCAGAAACCAAACCAGGGAACCCTTTAGTCTTCTTTGATTATATTCGATTCTAACCATACACGAACAAGAAGGATGTGGCTTCAAGATCCTTTGGAGGGTCAAGGTAGGGTCGACTTGTATTTGATTTTGTTGCAATTGAAGCAAAGCATAATTTATAACATAATTGTTATAAACTTATCTTTATGTTCGAATATCAAAAGTGATTTAAATCCACATAAATCAATGATGATTATTTCATTCGTGTTTGATCTTTAAGGTCTTGACATTTTTGTACAACACGAAACGAATAATCTGAGATCATGTAATTTATGTGTCGAGTCTTGTTGTGTTTGATTGGAGATGGAGATGGTATTGATTGTGACGATGGGATAGGTAGATCGAGTCGGATTTGAGGATAAGATGTTGTAAATGAGGGCTGATGATGTTGTTGCTTGATGTTGGTTGATTTGGTTTAATCATGTTTGACTGTTGTATCTTATTTCTGAATGGACTCATTAGAGTTGACCGGGTCAACTCGGTAATAACCGAGTTGACTCGGTTTGGTTTGGCTGTGGGTAGCAAAACGCAACCAAGTTAAGATTTGGGCAGCATGACGTTTAAGTTTTGCTATATTAATGGTCTTCAACAAGCAAAACGCAACCAACCTGTCAAAACGCAATGGCAACTCGAAATAGCAAAACGCAGTCCATTGAGAACCAAAACGCAACCTACACTTTTTGTATTTTTTCCTTTAAATTCCGGATCTGTTTTTTTTTCTTCACCAAAATGCAACCAAGAAAAACATAACAAACCCAGATCTGCTGTTTGACTTTTAAGCATAAAAATAATTATGATACCAGCAGAATCATGACATGAACAACAAGAAACTGTTAAAAAATCAAGTGAACAGTAACCGGAACATGAACAACAAACACATGATACATTACACCCCTGCAGCTCTGATGCCAATTGTTACCCATAAAGATTCGCATAACTAGAGACGTGATCCGGAGGTCGAGGAGGATTGAACAAATGTTTAGCCATATTATTTAGTGAAAGAAAGGAAAGATGTGTGTGTTCTAGAGAGAGAAACACACACCTTATTACAAGTAAAATGAATCCTCACCCCTCCATGGAAGTATGGAGGGGATATATATAGCCCGGGACACGATCTACTTACTACACTTGACATTTCTAGTCCCTGCGTGTCCGGCTAATGTAAACTAATGTAATTCCGTATTAGCCGACATATTTTAAGGCTAACATATTACTTCCTTACTATTTATAGCTATGTCTCCTCTTATCCGTAAGAAGTTTCGTTGGGGAACCATTTTCCCAATTGGACTTAAGCGCTATAGAGATCTAAAAGAGGAGCCAACTGAGAAGGAGTCTTTTATGGAACTAAAGGGGATATGGTAGTTGATCGCTTGTCGAATGCTCGTAGTAGGCCTGGACCCGCGGAGTCGGGTGACTCTTGCGAAGGCAAAGTCAAACCCAAGCGAGGCCCAGCATAAGTTTATTCCGTCCTTGTCACGTTACTATTGATTATTTCTTTCGGATATTTCATACTTTGGAGGCGCTGCTAGACTTTTGTTCCTTTATGTCATTTCGATTTTATCTTTATATAAGTAAGTATTTCTTTGATGGAGCATCCTTTCTGTGTTATATTAGAGTGGTTTAAGATGTGAAATGTGGTATATGTGCTTATATGTGCGTTATCATTGAGAGGTGTAGTCTTTGAAGTAAGTGTACGTGTGAAAGGATGCAATTATAATTGTGGTGGCCAACATAATTATAAAGGCATCACACACGTGGACTTGTGACCACGATGGCATTGATCGGTGTTTGTTTGTTATGTGATAGTGTAAAATGTTGTTATATGTGTGTTAATGATAAGCATGGTATATAGTTAGAGAATTCTTCTCTTAACTAATGAGCGATTTTGTTGGGATTAGTTATGTAGTCAACAAGTTTCTTTTCTACCTAACGGTTATGAATATCTTGGATACCTTTTATTACTATCATGACTATTGAGTTGTTCGATTGATCGATTATTTGTTAGGAATCCTAACTTTAAGTTTAGCATCCCTTCATCGCACTATGTTCGTACGGATGTCCTATCTTTCCTATCCGACGTCTTGATGTATATTGCTCTTTTGGATATAGGTGCGTTTCACTGGTTCTTTTGTTGCATCGATTACTCGTATGAGTATCAAAAAATTTCTTTTAAGCACTAATTGTTCCTAACATATTAGTGCGGATCATTACTCCGTTCTTTATATATATCCTCTGGTTTTCGTAACATGTTGCGGCATGTTAGTATCGACGCTTTTCAATGGTTGATTCTTTTGATCGTGAGTACGGATGAGTCTTTACGTTCTTCTCTTGGTTCGTAATGTCTTCGTATAAATTTCTCTTGTGCATGTTCGTTTCACTGTTATTCTGACTCTATGGTTCCTTGTACTTCCTTTAGCTTTCAAATAATAGAATTGTGTTAGAGTCTTTACGTTATTTTATGATCCTTTTTGGTATTACGATGTCCTTTGTTTGAGAAATATATTTTATATTGATGTCGAGTTATGAAAATCCTTTTGAAGTATATCTTGATGGTGTTTGAGGAAAACTATTCTTGAAATGATTTTATGAATACGTTTTGTTAAGCGCTTTTATATGACTGTCTCTTTATTTTTATGAAAACTACATTTACAGTAATTTTTATGAAAACAATGTGATATTGGTTGAGTGTCAAAACTATGTTTAAGATAATCTATACATTTGTATATGTTTGTTTTTGATAAATTTTATTTTATGAAACGTATGTTTAAAATGATTTATATGGGTAAAATGTGATACATCTTTTATATAACTATCTCTTAAATTTTTATGAAAATCATGTTTAAAACGATTTTTTCTAAAAAGATTATATTTAAGACGATTTTTATTACTAAAATGATTTTTCAAGTAAAGTCGATAATTATATAACAAATATTCCTGTCTTCATATTGATTTTTTATGTGTTCTTATTGTCGTGGTACGCCTGTTGATCTCTTCCGTAACGTTTTTCCACTATGTGCATATACTTATCCCTTTCTTTCAAATGATTCTATGTTCATTTGATCCATGTCTATTTGCATATGTGGATCTCCTATATGCATTCTAGCCTTTGACTCGATATTCGTTTGTTATCCTATTCGATTGTTCGTAACCTTTGGAGTTTGTTGATACCGTTGAGTCGTTGGAGCTTTTGATGTGGATTATGGAATGGACGATAGTATGTCCAAAAGACAGTTCGTGGTAGTAATGTCCTGAAGAAAGGTATGGTTAGGATCCGTTGGAGGGTGATGAGATACTTTGGGTTCATGGGGAACATACTTTGGAGCCGCCAAAGCCTAATTAGCCCGTTCAGGTAGAATGAACCGAAATTAAGTGATATTTCCGTCGTACGAGATTTATGATTTATTTCTGGAAGATTTGTCAAATGACCACCGCAACGACAAGTTGAGTTCCACATAGATTTAGTTCATGGAGTGACGCCAGTCGCGAAGTCTCCATATCGTCTAGCACCCTCGGAAATGCAAGAATTGTCTGAACAACTTCAAGAGTTGGAAGACAAGGGTTTCATATGACCTAGTCATTTTCCGTGGGGAGCACCGGTGTTATTTGTTAAGAAGAAGGATGGTCTTTTTCGCATGTGTATTGATTATAGGGAGTTGAAACAACTTACTGTTAAAAAGCCAGTA
This sequence comes from Tanacetum coccineum, assembly GCA_026074375.1. Classification (NCBI taxonomy): domain Eukaryota; kingdom Viridiplantae; phylum Streptophyta; class Magnoliopsida; order Asterales; family Asteraceae; genus Tanacetum; species Tanacetum coccineum. The sequence goes on along the minus strand of BQNB010020762.1, from coordinate 42,661 downwards.
TCCACTCCCTAGGATTGATTACTTGTTTTGATCGATTTACTAGACGAGTCTTTCTTAAAGTATATTTTCGGTCAAGGTTATCATCAGCTACGAGGCATGAGGATGTCATTCAAAGACCGCACTTTTGAACGAGATACTGACAATTGAGCCTACGAGTTTATGCCTTATGGGTAAAACCAATGCACCACATTTTGGGGAGCACCTGCGTTGTTCAAAAGAAGGACGGTTCATTTCGAATGTACATAGACTATCGAGAGTTGCACAAGCTGACCACCAAGAATCTCCCCAGGATCAACGACTTGTACGACCAGTATTTCTCTAAGATAGATATTCGTTCTGGTTACCATCAGTTGAGAGTACATGGAGAAGAATTATACAACCAAGACCTAGAAATGGGGAGCAGTAGTGTTTGCTCTTAAGACTTGGAGGCATTATTTGTACGGAATGAAGAGTGTCATCTATGCGGATCATAAGAGTCTTCAACACATAATCGATCAGAAGGAGTTAAATGTGTGCCAACGAAATGGATTGAATTGTTTAGTGATTTCGACAGTGAGATTTGTTACCATCCTAGAAAGGCGAATGTAGTGGCAGATGCATTAAGTAGAAAGGAGAGAGTGAAACCAAGAAAAGTACGCGCAATGTCCATGACTATTAGTCAAGTGTTAAGGACAAGATATTGGCTGCTCCTTGTGAGGAGTCCAAGGTAGAGATCGTGACAGCAGAAATGATGCGTGGCCTGGACCAACTAATGGAAATGAAGGAAGATGAAGGTATGTATTTTATATGGGTTACATTAATAGGTGATGTAAGGACATTAATTATGGACGAGGTTCATGCATCAAGGTAATTGGTACATCCGGGAGCGGATAAGACGTACTATGACCTTAGAGATATGCATGAGGGCCATGTATGAAGAAGGATATTGCTACCTATGTTAGCAATTGTTTGACTTGTTTAAAGGTGAATGTTGAAACATCAAAGACTTTCAGGTTTATTGCAACGGCTAGAGATACCTGAGTGGAAATATGGTAGAATAACTATGGACTTTATTACAAAGTTTCCAAGATCAAGTAGCAGGATAATGCGAATTGGGTAATAGTCAATAGACTGACTAAGTCAGCCCACTTTCTGGCAGTACGAGAAGATTACAAGATGGAGAAGTTAGCAAGGCTTTATATTGATGAGATAGTAGCAGGGCATGGAGTGCCCGTGTTAATCATCTCAAATCGTGATAGAGGATTTACTTCAAGGATCCTGGCAAATATTAGAGAAAGTCATAGGGACGTGATTGGATATAAGTACGGCTTATCATCCTCAAAGGATAAGACAAAGTGAGCATACAATTCAAACATTGGAGGATAATTTAAGAGCGCGAGTGATCGACTTTGGTGACAGTTAGGATGTTCACCTACTGTTACCTGAGTTTTCTTATAATAATAGTTATCATTCGAGTATTCAATTTTCTCCGTTTGGAGCACTGTATGGAAGGATATGTAGGTCGCCCGTTCTGTGGGCTGAAATTGGAGAAAGCAGGTTGATTAGACTGGAATTGGTGCAAGAGACAACTGATAAGGTAGTCTTGATAAAGGAAAAGCTCAAAGCGGCGAGAGATCGTCAAAAGAGCTATGCTGATAATAGGCGTAAGCTACTAGAGTTTGAGGTTGCGGATCAAGTGTTACTAAAGGTGTCGCCTTGGAAATGTGTAGTGCGTTTGGAAAGAAAGACATGTTAGCGTCAAGGTGTGTAGGACCATTTGAGATCATTGAAAGGATCGGTCCTATAGCCTATTAATTAAGATTGTCTCAATAATTGAGTAGCATACTTGATGTGTTTCAAATTTAAAGAAGTATTTAGCGGATGCAAATCTGCATGTGCATTAAGGTAGACAAAACTCTTCGTTTTGTTGAAGAACCTGTTGAGATTATCGATCGTGAGGTTAAAAGTTTGAAGCGTAGTAGGATTCCAATAGTTAAAGTCCATTGGAACTTGAAGCGAGGTCATGAGGATTTCCTAAAATCTAAGTACCTACTCTTGCTCGTTGAGCAAGCTATCGTTAGAAGTACTAAGTAAAGTTGGATACATATGGTTACTAGAAGACTTTAGTACACCTTAAATGTTCTGATATGGTTTGGTTAAAGTTATATATTGAGTAAACCAGAAGTCGAGCCAATTCTTCAAAAACGTTGAGCTTTGTAACAACACATAACTTAATTTCAAGACAATTCTTGTTTGATGAGTTGCGGGGTTGAGTTATGGATCAAGTTGTTACACAACTTAAGGTTTTTGACGAGTTTCCTCGGGGACGGGCGAGACTCATGTAGTTAGATGTTCTCTTCGCTTATAGATGTTATGCTGCTAATTGTCCTCTCGTATGGGTAAGCAAATTTATTAACAGTAGAAACGATTAAATTTCGAGATGAAATTTCCCTAAGGAGGGGAGACTGTGACAATCATGACTTGAGTAGGTTAGACAAACTGTTAAAGTTGATTAAAGTATTTATATGTGTTATGGTTGTGTGCTTATGTGATCTTATATGAGTATTTGATATCAATTCGTGATGCGTGTTTATCTATTAGTGATGGAAATGATGTAAGTATTTTGGAAATGTTTTAATTACTATGATTATGTGTCTTTTTGAAAGTGCATGGACTTTACTTGGCTATTGTATGTTACGTGCTAAATGCTTATGTGTATTAGGATCGGAGGTAACGTTCCTACCTATTGAATGTTGTTGATTTTGAGCTGCTTAGGTTTATTTTGGATGTTTTTGCTTGTCTTGGTATTGATGTGAACCTCCTTTGGTTCAATACAAGACACCATTTATCTTTTATGTTTGTTTGGGTATTTTCATGACACTTTGTGTCTATACCTTGGTTTCTTTTATGCATTGTAGTTCTTTATATAGACACCGTTGTGTTGTGATGATATCCATTCTCGTTACGCCTCGCGTTTCCGCCTTGGCGGGATGTGACAGATGAGGTGGCTTGATCAAGGGTAGAAGAGAAAGTGTGTTTGTTGTGTTTGTTTGAGTTTCAATCCAAGGGTAGAGAAAAGAATGAGGTAACTTAGATTGATGAAGTTGATTGATCAAAGGTGAGGATGAAGAAGTGTGTGTGTGAAATTTGAAAGTTATGAAGAAAAAGGTGAATAGTGAATGAGTGGTGGAGAATATTTTAAAAAGATGTGGAGGATATATTGTTTGAAATGTAGGGAACAAAAAGTACAACAAGTACAATGATAGTACATTATGTAAGGGAATGTAAGTAGGCATTTTGGGGATTGTTTGGTGAAAGTTTATGTGTAGGAAAGGTTTGAAGATGAAGTTGAAGATGAAGATATGGATGAAATCAAAGGATTTATTTGGGTTAATAATCACATTGCCAATAAGGGAGAAAAGATTGGACAAGTGTGATTATGAGATTGTTTTGGAAGAAGATGTTTAGAGTGTGTGTGGAAGAGATGAAATCACTTGTTGGGTAAGAAGGGTAAACAATTGATTGGGTTGAAGGATTGTGTAGAGGAAGTGTGGACTTTTACATGTGAGGAATACATGTGAGTTTGTAAAACATTTATTGGTAAGGAAGTGAGAAAACTTAAAGTATGATTAACTCTAAAATACCACAAACTCATTTAGTCATTTAGACTTTAATCCATGATAATCAAAAATGGATTTGATCACTAATCATCTTGATGCAAAAAACTAAGTGCTTTGCATCTTAAGTAAAGCATATCCCATAATAAGAAAGGATGCGTTTACGCAAAGTGACATTTGACTTGGTTTGACCAATAAGGGAGTAAAACCTGTTACGTGATTAGAAACAATGTAAATTTGGATTGAGGTCAAATGAATACTTTGCTTGTCGGTATGTTGAAAACATGATCATACTAGGTTTAGAAAGAAGTTTTGGCCCTGGCTAGAGGCGTTTGATAAAAGGTTTGAGGTTGCGTTTTATAAAAAAATAGGAGGATTTGTTTTTGCTCCTCTCTAAGTCTAAACCTCATTTGGAGTGTTCCCAAATGCTTAAATAGCATGTACATACCTTTATTGAAGTTTCAACATGTGTTGGGTAAGAGGAAAGGCGACATTGCAAAATTCGTAAGAACGGAGTTCATGAGTGACGCGCTGGCCACGCGCTGACGCGTGCCCAGCGCGCCGGATTCCCGAATCTGTTTTCCGGATTTTGGCTATCGTTTGTTATTTTACGTTTTGTGAACGTTTATTTGTCATCATTAAAACATAAAGGAGATCCTAGTCAATGTTGCACCAACAGTTAAAATTAAAACCACTTTGTGTTGAGTCGGAAGTGGCGTGTGAGGTGTTTTTTTATGTCCACGATTTTTGAAGCAGCTTCTTTGGATTTGTTGTAAAACCTTGACGTTCCTACTGTTTTCCATTTGCTATTGTCCTTCAAAAAATTTCAGCATTCAGGCAGTGTGAAGAGCGCACTCTTAGTAACACAATACTGCGTACATGTTTGATCGTATATTAGTTGGTCACATGCGCCACTCTGGTGCATGCGTTTTACATTATCGTAAACTGCACAAAATTAAGTAACTTTACTACAAAGCCTATTTTTCCATTTGCATTTGAGGGAATCGTCGCCTCGTTTTAATTCTCCCATTCCCTTCTCAATGTAACCTATTATTTCCGTCCAAAACCCATGTGACTTTTTAGCATTTCGTTCAACGCTATTATCGGACGTGTTTATCCAACCTTTACACAGGGTTATCTCTTCCTGATGGTTCCATGGTTCATTTGATTGGTTCTGCGTCTTTTTGGATTTTTGACGTCTTTTGGTAGTCTTTCTTTTAACGAGCGCCACCTTTTCGGCGAAAGAGTCGTCTTGAACGGGTACGGATGGACCACCCGAATATTGACTCGAATCATACTCAAATAACGGCTCAAATTCGTCATCAAGACCAAAATGGTTAACCAGAGAAAGGGGCTGAGAAGGTTGAGATCGGTACGATGGTGATGATATTAGTGGACGATATACTTGAGATTGTTGTTGGTTAAACTATTGGTACATTTGATTTTGTTGTTGTTGGTTATACGGAGCAAAAAAACAATATATTTACATGCATAGGTTGTTAATGTTGCGTTTGGTATATAAAACATGGGGGTTGAAAATTAATAGGTGGTGAGTGTCTAATTAATTGAAAATTGGGGTCGGTTGTTGATAGAATGTTTTGTTAGCGTCAAGATTTTGGTGTTTTGTTTTGAGAGTTTGTGAGATTTTTTTAGTTAGAAAATATAGTTGTAAAAGAGAAAGTGCGAAAAAATAGGATACGGATGTGGTATTTATAAAAGAAAATGGTATATTTAAAAAAAATTGAAAACAAACACCCCCAACAGGTATAAAACTAGGCGTTGTCTATTTTTTTGTGCCATCTCCTTCAGTCGTCTGATCGACCCAACCAAGCCAAAAGGGGGGGAAGGGACGCCTTCGGTTCACTCGCTCAAGAGGATCTTAGTAACACAATACTGATGTCAGTTTACATGTATGATCGTATATTAGATGTCTCATGCAGCCACTCTTTGGCAGTGCGTGTGTTTACATTATCGTAAACTGCACAGCGAGTTGTGAAGTATACTTACTACAAAGCCAATTTCTCCATTAGTCAGTTGAGGGAGATCGGCGCCCACTTTATTAATTCTCCCATTCCCTTTTTCAATGTAACCTATTATTTCCGTCCAAAACCCATGTGACTTTTTAGCATTTCGTTCAACGCTATTATCGGACTGGTGTGTTTAATCCCAACCAGGTAACCCATTGTAGCATCTCTTCCTGAAGGTTCCAGAGGGTTGTCGCGAGGTTGAATTGGTTGTTCATCGGCTGGTTGGATTTTTGTGACGTCTTGGTAGTCCTTGTCTTTTAACGAGCCGCCACCTTGTCGGCGAAAGATCGTCTAGAAACGTGGTAACGTTATACCACCCGAATATTTACTACTAGATCATGGACCGAGGGGAATTCCAGCACAGAATACGTCATCAGCGACCAAATGGGGTTACCAGAGAAAGGTGGCTGTAGAAGTGATGTAGGATCGGTGGTAGCGGAGTGGTGATGATATAGGTGGAGCGAATATGACTTGAGATTGGAGAGGGTGGGTAAACTATTGGTACATTGATTTTGTTTGTTTGTAGGTTAATACGGAGCAAAAAACAATATATGTTACATGGCATAGGTTGTAAGATAGCGTTGGTAGATAAAACATGGTGGTATAAAAATTAATAGGTGGTGCGTTGTCCTAATTAATTGAGTAAGATAGTGTGGTGTCGTTGGTGATAGAATGTTTGTTATAGCGTCAAGATTTTTGGGTGTTTGGTGTGTGAGATATAGTAGGTGTATGTGAGGAGTAGGTGGTTTTTTAGGAGTTTAGAAAATATATTTTTTAAGAGCTAGTAGAAGTGCGAAGAAGATAGGAGAACGGATGGTGTATAGTAATAAAAGAAAATGTATATTTAAAAAAAAATTGTGGAGGAAACAAACACCCCAACAGTATAAAACTAGGGGCGTAGTCACTATTTTTTAGAGTGCCGTGCAGTGCGGAGCAAATCGTCACCAACCAAGCCAAATTGGAGGAGATTGACGCCGTTGCTGTGTCTATCGGAGCTGTAGTCGACGTAGGGGTGCGTTTGGAGGGCTCGACTGATCGAATGATCAACCCTCCGTTATTACTAGACTAGAGCACAGATTCGATGTGAATGTTTGGTCAATGACAATAGAAGTTCGATAATTATACACATTTCACTTTTACTACTTTTCATTTGTTAGTTAGTATGGAGACCAGGGGTGTGTTTGACAGACAGCTTTTTATAGCATATTCAAGCAATTAACATTTAGCATTTTGCATTATTATTACAAAGCTCGTTTGGAAGAAAACAGTTAACATTTATAAAATTATAAAAACGTTAATTTTTTTAATGCTCTTTGAATAAGCATTTAGCATTACGTTATTTTACACATTAAAATTACAGTTATAGTTATTCTATCAAACACTTTTATAAATTAAACAATGTTACAAAAGGCATGTTTCGTACCTCAAATTATTGTAAAAGATCTTCAGAAGAATCAAAGCATCGTGTGGTACTTAACTCTTTTAATCTTTTATGTGTTTATATGTTGCCTTTATGTTGTGTTTTCGCAATAGTTAACAATTCACCTTTGTAATGGTTATGAACAGGGATGACACCCGTGGGTAATGGGTATGAGTTTATCAAACCCGTCACTCGAACCCGTGATTTTTTTCTCACCCAACACCCACCCATCATCCATCAATGGGTACAACTTTTTACTCATACCTATGCCCGTGGGTTTGTGAAATAGAACAAAAATCATAAAACCATGATATGTAAACTAACTATGAAACTAGGTAAAAAGAAATCATATCAATTTTCTAAATACCAAGTTCGCAAAATACTTAATGACATGTCTGAAACTAAAAAAATTAATCATCATTACACCAAGTCACATATACGAACTGAGATATATCATGTATATATATTTGAAAGTTTGATATTTCGTATTCATCTTTTAGTTTTGTAACTCAAAAAAATGTTAGTTTACTATGTAATCTAGAGATCTTAGTAGTTATTAAATATATACCAACAAACTCACCAATATTTAAGTAGTATAATAAATTTTATTTTAACACAAATGAGTTTAGGAGTATACCCGTGGGTATTTAGGCGGGTAAAGTCGTGGGTTTTTTAAATGGGTACACCTATGATGGGTATGCATTACCCACAACCCACCCATGGGTAAAAAATAACATAATTACCCGTCCATTAACGTACGGGTACCCATGAACTATGAATTTTTTCTCGCCTGTTGCCATCTCTAGTTATGAATCTTAGCTACCCAACAATTAAAACAAGAAATCCAAAGCACGATATCTATATTACATGTAATGTAATGCATGAAGGCACTTTTAACAATTTAATGCTTTCAAAACTTATAAAACAATTAAATAATCATATCGTATAAATCAAATTAAACAACAAACTTGAAAATTTAAACATACAACTAAACAAATATATTATACGACAATTTAAATACAACCAATTAAGACACTCATTTATTCAAAAGAAAAATAATATTTTTACAATGTACAAATTAAACAAAGTACAACATAATCCAAAATATAAACTAATTAAACACACTAATTAATGTTTTTATAAAACAATACTAAAATGAAAAGTACATGTTATTGTACACATTGTACAAACTAGTAAAACACCCAAAAGCTTCATACAATTTATATCCTAACAAGTTGATGGTACATATAATTTTGAAAATCGGACCAGAGCAACGGGTTCAACCGGGAACCGGAGTCACCACCGGTTCGGCCAACCAATAAAAGCCGTCCGAAAATGAACCGGAGAAGACCCGTCAGGACTGATAAAAACGGGTGAACCGAGCCTCACTTGGATTATTTTCTTTTTATTTCTCCGATTAATCGCCACAGGGTATCCATCGCGCAACGCGCGAGTACCTATGTTATTTAATTTGTGTTGCTCTTTCTTGAAATTTAGTTTGATTTAGCTACGTGTATTTTGTATCGGAGAAAAAAAAACGTAAAGTTTACTACTTCGTAAATTAGGTGTCAATATGTCATAACGCTCTTAACAAACATTTGTCAACTCTAACGCATCATGAATATACATGAGACCTCTTATGAGTAGATAAAGAAACATATAGAATCACACTACGTACGTTTTTTGTAACTTAATATTGGGAATAAATATCCAAATAAATACGAGTACAACTTAATGAGTTGGTTGTTAACGCTAATTGATGATTCCTTACTCACCAAATTATACAAAGTTAACGTGATACGAGAAAAGTACATTTGCATACCAGTTTCTTCTCATATACCAAGAGACAAATCTCCATCATCCATTTGAGTTTGATTTAATTGTGAGGATTAATCTAAGATTTAACTTTATTTAATGGATAATATTAAACCTTAAAAAACATCCATCACCTCTTCTTACCTTTGTGTTTTTTAATTAAAACACACTTTCACCTTTATTTTTAAAAATCACATACTGCAAAAACCGTAAAACGTTAAGATTTATAAATTACACCACCGTGACGAGCATTTAATTATCTTTAAATAGATGGGCACTTTCATATACTTTCGACAAACTTTTTTTTTGTTTTTTTTTTATTTTTTTGTTTTTTCTCGTGCAGTATTTTGTTTGATATATCACTTGTGATATTACACTAATCTGTAAGTTAGAACACTTCACATGCTTTTGTAAAACGGGTATAAATATTTGTGTGGAACTCCAACTGATTAATCGTTTTTGGCATTTAAAAGTACATATCCTTAGCTTTCTAACCATTTATCATACATAATTTTTGGACCTCCAAATCAAAATAGTTTATTTATAGAAGTTGATGAATATCGAAGAATTTTATTTTTTATCATCAAACCCGCTTGAAGTATCACATGTGATATAACATATTTGTACGTTCGAACACTCAACATGATGTCATGAAATGAGCATAAGTATTTGTGTAAAACATTAAATGATTGATCATGTTTGACATAAAAATAAACATCTTTACCATTCTAACCATATATCAAACATAATTTGTGAAAATTAAATTAAAACACTATAAAAACTATGTTTTAACCCTTTTAATCCTACTAACAGTATAATATCACAAGTGATAAATAACATTGATTACATGTTAAGATTTTCAAAAATAATCACAATTAGTGTCACATTATATTGCTTTATCACATGTGATATTAATTATATGTGAAATACCATAACTAATGTCACATTATATTACTTTATCACATGAGATTTTATTATATATTTATTTATCACCGGTGATACTACAATGTCAGGGGTAATAATTGTTAAGCTACGAGTGAATCTTAGTTTATAAAGGTATTGGTATAGGTTTTAGTGGTTAGGGTTTTAGGGGTTTTGGTATATAGTTTAGTGGTTAGGGGTTTAAGGTTTAGGGTATAAATTTTAAAGTTTATGTATATATATCACTTGTGATATTACACCTAGTGGTTAGAGGTTTAGGTTTTTGGTATAGGGTAGTCGTCAGGGGTTTAGTGTTTTTGGTATAGATTTTAAAGTTTATGTATATACCACTTGTGATATTATACCTAGTGTTTATGGATTTAGGGTTTTTGCATAGGGTTTAGTGGTTAGGGGTTTAGGGTTTAGGTATAAGGATTAGTGGTTAGGGAGGAGGGTTGAAGGTTTTTGGCACAGGGTTTAGTGGTTAGAGGTTTAGGGTTTTGGTATATGGTTTAGTGGTTAGGTGTTTAGGGTTTATGGTATAGGGTTTAGTGGTTAAGGGTTTAGGTTTTGGGTATAAAATTTAATGGTTAGGGGTTTAGGGTTTTTAGTATAGGTTTTAAAGTTTATATATATATCACTTGTGATATTATACATAGTGATTGGGGTTTAGGGGTTTTTGGTATAAGGTTTAGTGATTATGGGTTTAGGGTTTTTGGTATATGGTTTAGTGGTTAGAGGTTTAGGATATTTGGTATAGATTTTAAAGTTTATGTATATATCACTTGTGATATTATACCTAGTGTTTATGGATTTAGGGTTTTTGCATAGGGTTTAGTGGTTAGGGGTTTAGGGTTTAGGTATAAGGATTAGTGGTTAGGGAGGAGGGTTGAAGGTTTTTGGCACAGGGTTTAGTGGTTAGAGGTTTAGGGTTTTGGTATATGGTTTATGAAATTGAGTTTTAATTCTCGTTTTGAGCCCGGCACGTTCTTTAAAACACGGGCTTCATAATGATCAAGAAGGCGTTTTTAAATCATTATCAGGATCGGATCGCAATACATCTACAAAAAAACTCCATGGATAGACTAATTGAGATCTCCCTATTATTTTTAATGCCCCATTGGAAAAAATTTGAATCTCATACCCTCGACCGCCCATTTAACTTTAGATTCTGAATCCTTTCTTTCGCTTCCATATCGTGATTTTGTGGAGATTATACTTTTCATTCAAGCGAGAAGGAACAATAGCATCATCGACCATCCCACTGTCCATAACCTTATAGATCCTCCCCAATTCAGTAGTAATATCAATTTTCGAACCCGACAACTCCAACCTTTTTGCTTTAACCCAACGGACGGAATGATGACTAAAGGTTCTTGTAATTTTTCTGAAGCGGATCATCCATTACATACATGAAACTAAGAGAAAGATATGCCATGACAGTTTGATCATGTCATCAAACCAACTAATATCCCAGGAATCGATAAAACGAAATGGAGTTGGGTAAAATCCAAGTGAACTTCCCGATGCAGGAATTGACGATGGGTCCGAGTAAATGACGAATCAAGGCAAAAGCCATAAATTAGAGGGTAAGTCTTAATAAGAGCGAGAAAATACCATCAGAAACTAGAAAGCGGTCTAGTTTACTCAATTTTGATGCCGAAGGGTGAGACCAAGTAAATGCATAACCTTCCAAAGTATCATCAACAAGACCTGAATTAGAAATGAATCGATCAAAGTATCTAGCACTGTAGGGATATAAACAGGACCCACGACGTTCATCACTAGACCGAACTTCATTAAAGTCGCCCATAACAATTGACTCTCCATTCCAGCGCCCTACAATAGTCGAAATATAGTCCCATAGATTCCTCTTACACGAAGCTTGTTGTGGAGCATAAATAACAACAAAAAGGATCTTAGAATTGCTGGGTAACCACGTTCCATAGATAGCAATGAAGTTGTCCGATATCGTAACATTATCCTTCTTAAAAATCGACGCTTCCCACATACATAAAATACCACCCGAACTTCCTAAAGAATCACTACAAACGTAATCGTAGTTGGAATTTCCCCACAAATATTTCACGTCCATATGAGAAACTGTAGACATCTTGGTCTCTTGAGTCGCTAAGAAATTAAGTTTATATGAATTAGTTAACGCCTTTATCCACTCCTTTTTCGTCTTGTGACCAAGACCTTGAATATTAATAGATAAAGCATTCATCTAATAACATTGTCCTCTCCTTGCTGCCCGATGATATTTTCTAAATCCTTCACACTACCCTCCATTGTATATCCCATTGCTTGACCAACTCGAATAATATCTTCCATAACTCCCAAAACTGAGCCTCCATTCTGGACAACATTCAGACCCACAGAATCATTATGAGCCTCCACTGGAACGTCTTGAGAGGTATTCATAACCTTAGCACTAAAAACCATCGGGGCTTCCTTGATCACGTTATTATTATTATCACCAATATCGGTTACACCCTCATCACGTTTCTCCGAATCATCGGGGGTAAATCCAGGAGGGTGGGACAAAGAAGGACTCGACTCTCGGTTAACACCTCGTTTCTTACTCTCCAATAGATTATAAAGACCGAATGGATCCTCCGAATGAGTATTTTCTTTATCTTCATTATCATGTTTATGCGGAGAATAATTAGAACCAAAAACAGTTTCAGGAACTCCATCATCATCACTATCAAAGTGACCTCCAAATTCCTCTTCATTAGGATGATGGCTAAATTCATTATTTTTAGAAGCATGAACAGACTCCTCGTCCGACGAATATTCCCTCTCCTTATGTCCTAAGAAAGTAGGATTCCATGTAAACAATTCTTTCGCTCGTACCATGAACACCCTTCCTTTTACAACAGTCTTAAAGGTCTCCAATATAGAAACAGGATGCTTAGTCTTAACACATAGACGTTTACGCCCAAACGAGGTGTCCGCATTATCTTCCAAATCCAACGTCTCTCCCCATTTCTTGCCAATTATATTAAAGGTTTCACGGGACCAAGCACTAAGTGGAATTCCCTCTATATCCACCCAAACAATTCGCTCCTCACTAACAAATCCAATTCTCAGTGCCGTCTTTGAATAACAAGGAACCAAGAGTTTACTCCATGTGACTCATCAATGTCTCTTTGGTATCCGTTTTGGTAAATTCGAACAATACCCATGTACCCCCAAGATATGTCAATTTGACATCTGAAAAGCCTTCATCCTTAAGAATAGTATATAAATTAGGAATGGACGTAAAGTCTTTCACCTTACCCATAGCATGTTTTGACAAGTCGCGTTCAACCAAACAAGTATCATCTAGCACTAGAGCAGGTGAAGGAGAAATCGATGATCCATGCATACCCGAGGACACACCATTAACAATATTCGCATAGGAACCATTGGAATGTTGAAGAATAGACGGGTTAGAGGGTCTATTAGGGACCCCAGCTTTGGTATTAGGAATCGAATTAGGTTTAGGAGGCCTTTCAAAACGGACATGATTCGCGTAAAGATGATAACGGCCAATCCAAATCGTGCAAAGATTCTCCACAAGACGATCAAGATTAAAAACCTTGATGAACCGAACGAATGCGAAACGCTTACCTGCCTTAGACTTTTTAAGAGGAATAAAAACATCAACTACCGTACCATAAGTATTGCAAGTCTTCCAAAGATCTCGGGACGTAACTGAATCAGGGAAGTTGGTCACGTAGATCGAATGGGATATCTTCTGTGTACGATCTTCATTGGATAAGCGAGAGTTCCTAAGAGACGAAGCCGCCATAGTAAAAAATAAAAAATTGAAATATGAAATAGGTTTTGGATTGAAGGGAGATCTGAATTTAATCCTAACAGGATTGAAGGGTGGTGAACGGCGATGAACAAAGCTAATCCCTATGATCCCAAGGTTACAAATCCGCCTAACACGCTCGTTATGCGATCATACAAGATGATCACAATTACAGGGGTTATAACAGATTCGAATCAGGAGATGTAGTAGATCAAATTGTTCTATTGATGATCGCCGCCATGGATGATAGGTTTTTCTTTGCGGTTTTTAATTTTTAAATACAACCAATTAAGACACTCATTTACTCAAAAGAAAAATAATATTTTTACAATGTACAAATTAAACAAAGTACAACATAATCCAAAATATAAACTAATTAAACACACTAATTAATGTTTTTATAAAACAATACTAAAATGAAAAATACATGTTATTGTACACATTGTACAAACTAGTAAAACACCCAAAAGCTTCATACAATTTATATGCTAACAAGTTGATGGTACATATAATTTTGAAAACCGGACCAGAGCAACGGGTTCAACCGGGAACCGGAGTCGCCACCGGTTCGGCCAGCCAATAAAAGCCGTCCGAAAATGAACCGGAGAAGACCCGTCAGGACTGATAAAAACGGGTGAATCGAGCCTCACTTAGATTATTTTCTTTTTATTTCTCCGATTAATCGTCACAGGGTATCCATCGCCGCAACGCGTGAGTACCTATGTTATTTAATTTGTGTTGCTCTTTCTTGAAATTTAGTTTGATTTTTAGCTACGTGTATTTTGTATCGGAGAAAAAAAAAACGTAAAGTTTACTACTTCGTAAATTAGGTGTGAATATGTCATAACGCTCTTAACAAACATTTGTCAACTCTAACGCATCATGAATATACATGAGACCTCTTATGAGTAGATAAAGAAACATATAGAATCACACTAGTACGTTTTTTGTAACTTAATATTGGGAATAAATATCCAAATAAATACGAGTACAGCTTAATGAGTTGGTAGTTAACGCTAATTGATGATTCCTTACTCACCAAATTATACAAAGTTAACGTGATACGAGAAAAGTTAATTTGCATATCAGTTTCTTCTCATATACCAAGAGACAAATCTTCACCATCCATTTAAGTTTGATTTAATTGTGAGGATTAATCTAAGATTTAACTTTATTTAATGGATAATATTAAACCTTAAAAAACATCCATCACCTCTTCTTACCTTTGTGTTTTTTAATTAAAACACACTTTCACCTTTATTTTTAAAAATCACATACTGCAAAAACCGTAAAACGTTAAGATTTATAAATTACACCACCGTGACGAGCATTTAATTATCTTTAAATAGATGGGCACTTTCATATACTTTCGACAAAATTTTTTTTTATTTTTTTTTGTATTTTTTTTGTTTTTTCTCGTGCAGTATTTTGTTTGATATATCACTTGTGATATTACACTAATCTGTAAGTTAGAACACTTCACATGCTTTCGTAAAACGGGTATAAATATTTGTGTGGAACTCCAACTGATTCATCGTTTTTGGCATTTAAAAGTACATATCCTTAGCTTTCTAACCATTTATCATACATAATTTTTGGACCTCCAAATCAAAATAGTTTATTTATAGAAGTTGATGAATATCGAAGAATTTTATTTTTTATCATCAAACCCGCTTGAAGTATCACATGTGATATAACATATTTGTACGTTCGAACACTCAACATGATGTCATGAAATGAGCATAAGTATTTGTGTAAAACATTAAATGATTGATCATGTTTGACATAAAAATAAACATCTTTACCATTCTAACCATATATCAAACATAATTTGTGAAAATTAAATTAAAACACTATAAAAACTATGTTTTAACCCTTTTAATCCTACTAACAGTATAATATCACAAGTGATAAATAACATTGATTACATGTTAAGATTTTCAAAAATAATCACAATTAGTGTCACATTATATTGCTTTATCACATGTGATATTAATTATATGTGAAATACCATAACTAATGTCACATTATATTACTTTATCACATGAGATTTTATTATATATTTATTTATCACCGGTGATACTACAATGTCAGGGGTAATAATTGTTAAGCTACGAGTGAATCTTAGTTTATAAAGGTATTGGTATAGGTTTTAGTGGTTAGGGTTTTAGGGGTTTTGGTATATAGTTTAGTGGTTAGGGGTTTAAGGTTTAGGGTATAAATTTTAAAGTTTATGTATATATATCACTTGTGATATTACACCTAGTGGTTAGAGGTTTAGGTTTTTGGTATAGGGTAGTCGTCAGGGGTTTAGTGTTTTTGGTATAGATTTTAAAGTTTATGTATATACCACTTGTGATATTATACCTAGTGTTTATGGATTTAGGGTTTTTGCATAGGGTTTAGTGGTTAGGGGTTTAGGGTTTAGGTATAAGGATTAGTGGTTAGGGAGGAGGGTTGAAGGTTTTTGGCACAGGGTTTAGTGGTTAGAGGTTTAGGGTTTTGGTATATGGTTTAGTGGTTAGGTGTTTAGGGTTTATGGTATAGGGTTTAGTGGTTAAGGGTTTAGGTTTTGGGTATAAAATTTAATGGTTAGGGGTTTAGGGTTTTTAGTATAGGTTTTAAAGTTTATATATATATCACTTGTGATATTATACATAGTGATTGGGGTTTAGGGGTTTTTGGTATAAGGTTTAGTGATTATGGGTTTAGGGTTTTTGGTATATGGTTTAGTGGTTAGGGGTTTAGGATATTTGGTATAGATTTTAAAGTTTATGTATATATCACTTGTGATATTATACCTAGTAATTAGAGGTTTAGGGTTTTTGGTATAGGGTTTAGTGGTTAGGGGTTTAGGTTCTGGTATAGATTTTAAAGTTTATGTATATATCACTTGTGATATTATATCTAGTAGTTAGGGGTTTAACGTTTTGGTATATGGTTTAGTGGTTAGAGGTTAAGGGTTTTTGGTATAGATTTTATAGTTTATGTTTATATCACTTGTGATATTATACCTAGTGGTTAGGGGTTTAGGTATAGATTTTAAACTTTATGTATATATATAATACTTGTGATAATATACCTAGTGGTTAGGGGTTTAAGGTTTTTAGTGTACGGTTTAGTGGTTAGGGGTTTAGGGTTTTTGGTATATATTCTAAAGTTTCTGTATATATCATTTGTGATATTATACCTTGTAGTTAGTGGTTTAAGGTTTTTGCTATAGGTTTAGTGGTTAAGGGTTTAGAGTTTTTGGCATATATTTTAAAGTTTATGTATATATCACTTGTGATATTATACCTAGTGGTTAGGGGTTCAGGGTTTTTGGTATATGGTTTAGTAGTTAGGGGTTTAGGGTTTTTGGTATAGTGTTTAGTGGTTAGGGAGGGGGTTTAGTTTTTTTGGTATAGGGTTTAGCGGTTAGTGGTTTAGGGTTTTGGTATAAAGTTTAGTGTATAGCGGTTTAGGGTTTTTGGTATAAGGTTTGGTGGTTAGGGGTTTAGGGTTTTTGGTATAGGTTTTAAAGTTTATGTATATACCACTTGTGATATTATACATAGTGGTTAGAGGTTTAGGGTTTTTGGTATAAGGTCTAGGGTTTTTGGTATATATTTTAAAGTTTATGTATATATCACTTGTGATATTATACCTAGTAGTTAGTGGTTTAGCGTTTTTGGTATAGGTTTAGTGGTTAGGGGTTTAGAGTTTTATCGCATATATTTAAATGTTTATGTATATATCATTTGTATATATTTATAACTTAGTGGTTAGGGGTTTAGGATTTTTGGTATAAGGGTAGTATTTAGAAATTAGGGTTTTTGGTATATGATTTTAAAGTTTATGTATATATCTCTTGTGATATTATACCTAGTAGTTAGGGGTTTAGGTTTTGGTATTGTTTATGTTAGTGGTTTAAGTTATTGTTTATAGATTTTAATGTTTATGTCTATACCACTTGAGACATTATACCTAGTGGTTATGGGTTTAGGGTTTAGTGGTTAAGGTTTAATGGTTAGGTTTTAGAGTTTTGGCATATAGATCAGTGAAAGATTTTAAAAAAAAAACACCCCCCGAATTAAAAGGAAAAAAACCATCTAAAAAAAATAGAAAAAATGAAAACGGACGAAAGCGTGCGAAAACGTAAGAAAACGTGCGAAAACGTAAGAAAACGTGCGAAAACGGACGAAAACGTGCGAAATCGGACGAAAACGTGCGAAATCGGACGAAAACGTATGAAAATGTAAAAAAACGTGCGAAAACGTAAGAAAATGTCAAAAAAACGTAAAAAACAGACAAAAACGGAGGAAACATAAAAAAAGATGAAAAATGAAAAAAAGACGAAAACGTAAAATAACTGACGAAAACGTTAAAAACGGATGAAAACGTAAAAAACGGACGAAAACGTAAAAAAACAGACAAAAACGTAAAATAACTGACGAAAACGTTAAAAACGGACGAAAACGTAAAAAACAAACGAAAACGTAAAAAAAAGGCGAAAACGTAAAAAACAGACGAAAACGTAAAAAAACAGACGAAAACATAAAAAACGGACGAAAATGTAAAAAATTAGACGAACACGTAAAAAACTGATGAAAACGTAAAAAACTGACGAAAACGTAAAAAAACAGACGAAACGTAAAAAAACTGACAAAAACGTAAAAAACTGACAAAAACGTAAAAAAAACGGATGAAACGTAAAAAAAGACGAAAACGTGAAATAACTGACGAAAACGTTAAAAAACGGACGAAAACGTAAAAAAACTGACGAAGACGTAAAATAACGGATGAAACGTAAAAAAAACAGACGAAAACGTAAAAAAACAGACGAAAACGTAAAATAACTGACGAAAACGTAAAAAAACGAACGAAAACGTAAAAAACAGACGAAAACGTAAAATAACTGACGAAAACGTTAAAAAACGGACGAAAATGTAAAAAAATGGACGAAAACGTAAAAAACAAACGAAAACGTAAAAAAAAAGACGAAAACGTAAAAAACAGCCGAAAACGTAAAAAAAACAGACGAAAACATAAAAAAAACGGACGAAAATGTAAAAAATTAGACGAACACGTAAAAAACTGACGAAAACGTAAAAAAACGAACAAAACGTAAAAAAACTGACGAAAACGTAAAAAACGGATGAAACGTATAAAAAAGACGAAAACGTGAAATAACTGACGAAAACGTTAAAAAAATGGACGAAAACGTAAAAAAACGGACGAAAACGTAAAAAAACGGCCGAAAACGTAAAAAAACAGACGAAAACGTATAAGAACGTAAAAAACGTAAAGAAACGTAAAAATACGTACAAAATGTCAAAAAAATCAATTAATTGCAATTTGGGCAAGATTTGCCAACACTACAAATAATGAGGGAGTGGTAGTGTGAGTTTTAGTAAATTTACACTTTTAGTCCCTCCATGTTTTTTTTAATCTTAAATCATGTCTTTTTAATTTAATGAAATGGATGGTCAAGATTTGTCCTTTGGTATGCCGGGAAAAACTAGTATGCATATGTAATTAATGCATATGTTTAGATACTATCTTTTCACGATAAAGTTTACTTTTAAAACTCGATATGTAAATTAAAATTTATTTTTTATTTATTAAATAAAGTTGAGTTATTTTAAATATTTATCAAATGCTATAAACTAGAAGACTAATCTGTACAATAGATTTTATTGAATTAAAAAGAAAATATTTAAAAATAAAAAAACATTTAGAGACTAAAAGTGTAAATTTACTAAAAAGCACCTTAACCAGTCCTTCATTATTTGTAGAGTTGTCGAATCTTGCCCAAACTGCAATTATTGGATTTTTTGGCATTTTTGTATGTTTTTATACGTTTTTGTACGCTTTGTACGTTTTCGTCCGTTTCCGTCTGTTTTCATACGTTTTCGTTCGTTTTCCAACGTTTTCGCACGTTTTAGTTTGTTTTTTGACGTTTTCGCACATTTTCGTCCGTTTTCATACGTTTTCGTCTGTTTTTGTACGTTTTCGTCTGTTTTGTACGTTTTCGTCTTTTTTCGCACGTTTTCGGACGTTTTTGGGGGGGGGTGGGGGGGGGGGGGGTAGGGGGGGGGGGGGGGGGGGGGGGTGGGGGGGGGGGCCGGGGGGGGGGGGGGGGGGGGGGGAGGGGGGGGGGGGGGGGGGGGGGTTCACACGTTTTCTTCCTTTATCATACCTTTTTTCACACGTCTGATGAACTTAAAAAAATAAAGTCGATGTCCCGTATATTTATTTGCAAATTGCAATACCATGTTTTTAATAATAATAGTAATAAAAGTTAAAAGAAAAGCTTTAATAAAAGTATGCATCTTGAACTTTTCGCTTGAAAACGAAATATTAATATCTACAAATTAATTTTATATTACACATGTTTTTTTAATAATGAAATCGACGTTGTTAGCTCTAGTAAATTGAGACACAATGTCTTAATTACTCCAATTTCCGATTACTACTATTTTATATTAAAGAGTAGATAAAAATTATTAGTAATTAATGACTAATGATTGCCTATACCTATGGGTATTGTTAGGAAATTATGTGTGTACATTTAGAAGCACCCTTATTTATTTTTGGTTATTTTCTCTTTTAACCATCGCCATTTTCATTCTCTCTCACTGTCACCATTTTCATTTTTTCTCTACTAACATAAAATCAAACAAGCCAACACATAAATCTTCATTTTCAGTATGTGTTCTCGTGTGGGTTATGATGGGTTAGTGGTGATACCAAATACTAACAGAAAATGTCACCCACCAAACACCGCTGCACCACCACCCCCACCAACCATAACCACGGCCGCAACTGTCACCCACCATCACCACTGCCAACCATAACGTTGCCAACAACAGCCCTATATTTTCCTACACACAACTGAACGAAATCCTGACCAAACTGTGAAAAAGAGATCGGTAGGATTTTGTGACCAAACCAAAAGACATCACCACGACCAAACCGAAAAACTTCTAATAAATATAGCTTTTTGTGTCACACACATTCTCACTCTCTTTTACTCACAACCACAAACTCCGGCATGCTCCTATATTGTTTCCACCTCAAATGATGGAGTATCTTACGTCAAGTTACTATGGTTAGGGGTTATTTTTTTTTAAAGACGTGGGACTTCATATGTTTAAATTAGATATAGATGACAAAACGTGATAGGTAGAAAATGAAGGTTGAGAGAAAACAATATAGGTGAAATATATGGATGTAGAAAACGAGGGTAAAAAAATTAAAAAAGCAATAAAAATAAATGAGAGTTCTAGTCTCGAGATCTTTTTCTCTTTTTAATAAAAATGACTAACTTTGGTTTTATCTTTTTCAATAAAGAAATGTTTGACTAATGTTTTATTAGTGAAAATGGTGTATATTTAGTAGCACCTTTGGTATCAAGAGAAGGGGAGTAATGGCTAAAAAAGTTTAGCCATTTGGACCCCATTGAGTGTCATATTATCGTCACTTAATTTCAACACAACAACTCAAAATACCCCATCACTCATAACACATCATATTTTAGCCACTTGAGTTCCACCACTCACCAATTTATTTATTTTTCTCAATTTTTCACACAAACTAAATTTATTTCATTTAAATAAAAATACAAATTACAATACAGAAATAAAAGTACAATATGGAATTTAAAACAATACGGAATTTTAAAAACAAGAACGGAAAAAGTACATTAAAAAACTAGAAATATTATCCGTCACGTTTAGTATATTTTGCAATGATTTTTTCCTGTATGCTTCGGATAATGCTCGCTTTAGGTTCCGGCAGCGAATCAGCATCAATCGTGAGAAACTCCATTTCTTTGAACTCTATCATCGCCATTTCTTTTGCTTTCTTCGCCTCGTATGCGGATGTTCCGGCTTGTAATTTGCGCCTTAAGTCCTCAGATACATAATCAGATAAAGACCCCGATGCACTTCCCCCGCTGCTCCCCGTCGTTTCAGATTTGGTCTTTTATGCGGGTCGAGTTTTGCTCGCGGGACGAGGTCTCACATCAGCCCCAAAACGGTGTGATCCTCCGTATCAAGGGGTTTCGGCGCGTCCCATTTGGAGTGACCTTTTAAAATACGCCAGCAATGCTCGAGTTGAAACTTTCTCCCCTTCGGCTGTTGAGCTGCAAAAGTTATCTTTGCAGCCTCGATGTGATCCGCCTCATTTTCTCCGCTTTTACGTTCAAGATGTTTGTAAATAGCGTTGAACTTTTGGCAATCAGCGTTGGTCCTGGTCCATTTACCCGTGAGCATATGTCTGGTACGATAACCTTGGGTCGAACTAGTGTTGAAGTCATCCATAATCTGTCCCCAAAACGAATCCTCGGATCGGTCGGCTCCGATTTGGCCATTCTCGGATGTTTCGATCCAACACTGAGTTAGCAAAATTTCTTCTTCACGTGTCCAACGCGCACACTGTCGAATAGGCTCTTCTTCCTCCTCGTTCTCATCGACTAAATCAACCGTGGCTCGTTTCGCCACTCGTTTGCCCTTACGGTTATCTTTGGTTGGTTGAGGTTGTTGTTCTTTGAACAAGGTTTGAAGGTTTGATTGTTGAAAAGCACTGGTTGTTTTTGGAGAGTTATGGAATGGAGCATTTTTTTTGTGTTAGAAATTTTAGAATTGGTTGTCGAGGTTGGTGGTTAATAAACTGTTGTTGTTGTTGACGGTAAATTTGTTCCGGTGACGGTATAGGTACCCCATATTGCGTACCAAAACTGGGATATTGTTGGAATGCTGATGAAGATTGTGAGAGTTGTGACGATGGTGTAGACGGGTTTGAGCCTGTTTCTTGTTGGTATGACGAGTTGGGACTGAGAAGGTGAGTGAAATACCGCTCATTTGGATTTTGAGACATTTTTTTGGGTGTTTTTGATAGAAATATTAGAAGGATAGAGTATTTTTTGTGTTAAAAAAATGAAGTGGGAGGTTGTATTTATAATAAAAAGGGTGAAAAAAAGTAAAAAAATATATTAAATGTTTATAGCCGTTTGAAATGGAACGTTGCAAAATTATTATTTTTTTGTGCGTTGGAGAAGTGGCTAAAACCACATAGCGAAAATATGGCTAGCTCTTGGGGTCTCATGGCGATAGCCATTTGCATGCCACATAGAAGTGGCTAAAAAGTGGCGATGATGATAAATCACCACACCCCTTGCTCTAAGTATCTGATTTTGATATTTCATATTATAAATCCAAAGATAACATAATAAATAAATAAAAACATTTTATTTCTATATTTCTATAACATTTTTTATACAGTAATTTTCTTAACAACAAAATATCGGTATAGCACTTTCGTTGGTCAACAAAAATATATACCAAAAATAGAAAAAAAGTCAAGAAGTGTTCTTTTCATTTGGGCTCACATTAGCATTTTACTCCTACTCTCAAAAATAATATTTCACTCATAACACACCCCTATCTCCTCACTTGGGCCTCACCACCCATAATTTTATTTTATTTTTCTATTTTTTACACAAACATAATTTATTTCATTAAGGGTGTGTTTGTTACGAGGGGTTAGAGTCGAGGCATGAGAGTTAAAGTTGAAAAATGACGTTTGGTAGTAAAATTTAGATTGTAAATAGTAGTGGTAGCTAGAAAATTGGCTATCTACAAAAGACAATCACGTACTTTGGTTTTGTTCATTTCTTTTTAAAATGTGGGGCCAATAAAATTATCAACCACTGGTTTTCCTCTCTGTTATTTTCACTAAATTAAAAATTTTAAATAAATATTTCTAATTAATAATTTAATATATAATATATCTTTTAATATTATTTTATCTCTCATACCTCAAATTCAAATCTAAATCCTAAACCAAATTATAATTCAAATCCAAATCCTAATCATAAACTCATTTACAAACCAAACGGACCCTAAAAATAAAAATACAATACATAAACATAAAACATACTAAACATAAAATAAAAATACGAAACATAAACATAAAACATACGAAACATAAACGATACGAAACATAAAAGCATAAAACTACGGGGCTACGTTGGGGTTTGCGTTGGGATATTTCCTCATTATTTCAGCTTGTTTCATCTCAATGATGGCTCGTTTTGCTGGCGGCAACGAGGAAGGATCGATCATGAGAAACTCCAGCTCTTTACACTGCATTATAGCCAATTCTTTTTCTCTCTTCGCCTCGTACGCTTTTTTAGCAGCATCACATTTACGTCTATAATCCTGATAAACAAGTGACGATACAGACTCCGATTGACTCCTCCCGGTGCTCCCTTTGGTGCTTCCCCCGACGCTTGTCGTTTCAACCGATTTTTGCTTTTTCTTAGCCCGTTGTTTGTCGGCGGGACGCTCTCTTGGATCAGGACTAAACAGCTTTTGGAGATTATCTGCATCAATCGGCTCCGCCGCATCCCATTTGGAGTAATTTTTCAAAATATTCCACACGTGAGGGTATATAAATTTTTTTACCATATCAGTCGATATAAGCCGTCTTTGCATTCTCGACCAAGTCAGCATCACTTTCTCTGCTTTTGCGATTTAGATGCTTGTAAATAGCGTTAAACCGTTGGCAATCACCGTGCATCCTGGTCCATTTTCCCGTCATCATAATTCTGGTACGAGGATGAGTTGTTGTTCGCGTGTTGAAATCGCTCATAATCAGGTTCCAATAGATGTCATCATGTTGGTCTTTTTCGATATTCGCGTCCTGCGAGTGCTCGATCCAAGACTCGACTAGCAAGATTTCTTCGTTGTTACTCCAACGGGTAATCGATTGCCTTGATGCCATTTCATCATCTTCTTCGTCCTCGTCCAAATCAACAACGGGTGTTTCCCCGTCCTTTTCTGTTTACGCTTAGCTTCACGGGGTTCTTTGGCTTGTGGTACTTTGAATTGTGGTTGTGATGATGGTTGTGGAAAATATTGTGGTTGTGATGGTTGTTGTGAAAAAAATTGTGATTGCGTATTTCTTGGATTCGTGTAACTTTGGAAGTCGTATTGTTGATTTTGATGATACGTCAATTGTGAGTTATAAGCTTGATCGGGAGGTGACATTTACGTTCTAAAAGGGGGCAACGGTTGCGACGAATTTAAGTTTTGGGAACCTGGGGTAGACGGATTCGATGGGTTCGAAGCAGAAGAGTATTGTTGCGGGTTGGAGTTGAGAAGATGGGTAAAATAACCCGGTGTTGGTTCATTTGGTGGTTGAGACATTGTTTTTTATGAGAAGAATATATGTTGAGAAGTTTGTTGTAGAAAAAAGTGTGTTAAAATGATAAAATGATGTGTTATTTATAGTGAAAAGTGAGTATAAATTAGAAAAAAAAATTGAAAATTAAAAAAAGAGTTAAGTACATTTTTGGTCCTTGTGGTTTGTAGCAGATTTCACTTTTGGTCCAAAAATCAAAAAAGTTTTGCTTTTGGTCCGAATTTCAAGTTTCGTTTCACTTTTGGTCCGAATTTCAAGTTTCATTTCACTTTTGGTCCGAATTCACAGTTGAAAATGGACCGAAAGGACCAAAAGTGAAACGAAACTTGAAATTCGGACCAAAAGTGAAACTTTTTTGAATTTTGGACCAAAAGTGAAATCGCTACAAACCACAAGGACAAAAAATGTACTTAACTCTTAAAAAAAATAGCCGTTGTATTTTTTTCCAACGGTTACATTTGTTTTTCCATTTGTCCTTATCTACGTCGTGGCTATGCTATTTAGTTGGCTATAGCAGATCGGTGTTGGTGTGAGGTGCGAGCGCTAGTGGCAGCCACGTAGGCTGTGTAGCCCCACCGCCACCATACTCATTCCTCTAACATTTATGCAATCTTGTGTAGGTGGAGTCCAAAAGCTAATCGATTAAAGATTTTCCACATTCTTCCTATTTGTGACCATGAAAACTTATGTCACTTGTAAGAGTAGGTATAAAATCAGAATACTAAACATAAATTATTAAGACGTACAATTAACATATTTTTGTTAGTTAACACAAAAAGATACTACTATACTGTAATATTTTTAGAAGTGTGAATCTTTTGCATGTTATAAGTAGCGTAGCGTAAGACGTGACGTGAGTCACGGCGAAACCATAGCGTTTTAAGAAAAAATGTTATACATAATGAATAAAGTCAAAAAACATCATTCCATGTAATCTTCTTTATTTCTTTTGAAAAACATTATTTTATCAGTGAATTAAAAAAAAGGTGTCACGCCTCACATCTTAACGCGTCTTTCTACACTCATCTCACGTCACGCTTAAAGCTGACGCATTAGTCTATTTCGTAACATGTAGATCACGTCTCGCGCATTATCACCGCCTTAGCGCCATCATAACACGTCTTTTAGAACTCTGATCTTTTGTGACTAGATAAATCCAATTTTATTACGAAGTATATATGATACATAAATTACTAAGAAAACTAAGATAAATTGTTAAATACTATCATTTTCAACCAAGTATTCTAAATTGGAGATAAAAACATCTTTTAATAACATCCATCTTTCAAAAATTATTTCTCTCTAACCACGTACTTCGAATATGGAGTATCTAGTGCTTCAAAGATATATCTTGGACAAAAGCTATAAATGAGTAACTTACTTTTTGTTTTGTGCTAGTATGAGTAACTTACTTCAAAAAGTATCAACATGAGTAACATACTTTCGAAAAGTCACCAAAATGTGTAACCATTGTTTTTTCTTATACAATTCAGCTGCCATCTAGGATACCATGTGTACAGCCAAAGTCAAAGTCAACTTATTTTTCTTTGAAAAAAATAAATTTTTTTTTTTTAATTTTTTTGTTATACTTTGTTTTATGTTTTTTTTAAAAGATTAAAAAAAATTAAAAAATATTAAAAGTAAAAGTCAACTTTTTCTTAAAAAATAATAAAAATTTTTTTGTTTTTTGTTAAATTTTTTTTGTACAGTCAAAGTAAAAGTCAACTTTTTAAAAAAAATTATTTTTTGTTTTTATTTTTTTATTTTTTGTACAGTCAAAGTAAAAGTCAACCCTTTTTTTAAAAAAAAAATTAAAATTATTTTTTTTACTTTATAAAATTTTGTTATACTTTGTTTTATAACAAAAAAAATTTTAAAAACATAAAACAAAGTATAACAAAAAAATTTATGTTTTTTTAATATATTTTTAAATTATTTTATTTTAAAAAAAAACATAAAACAAAGTATAACAAAAAAGAAGTTGACTTTAACTTTGTCTGTACACATGGCATCCTAGGTGACAGTTGAAGTGTATAAGAAAAAATAATGGTTACACATTTTGATGACTTTTTAAAAATAAGTTACTCATGTTGATACTTTTTGAAGTAGGTTACTCAAAATAGCACAAAACAAAAATTAGATTACTTATTTATAGCTTTTGTCCATATATCTTCTACTTATATGAAAAAAAAACTAAATAAATAACACTATAAAGAGGATGGATAGTGATCTTTTAAATATGAAAGCTATTAATTACTGTAATCCTTAAAAGAATCTCCAAAGAATGGTTGGAGATGTGTTTTGTGTCTCCATTCTTCAATATGAAAAAAATAAAAATTAAAATGAGTATTTGGAGTACGTTGGATACGGCTTAAGTGTTGGCAGTCATCCAATCCATTTTAACAATACTAAACAAAAACTTAATGTATAAATTTGATATGGTGTTTTGGTTTTATGAGAAACTAGTTTGAGGGGCTGTTTCTTTTTTATTGTCTGTTTGCATAATGATTCTCTTTACGTAACATGATCTCTTTGGAGTTGGTCTTTTGTGAAAATATGATGTTTCTTTTTGAAGCTGAAATAATAATATTAATATGACAAATGACCATTTTATCCTTTTGTTCTAAAAATGAAACCATCAAGATCCCCAATTGAACTTGTGTTAAAAAAAAGATCCCTAATTGATATTAATTTACGAAGTTAAGAAAAAGATCCATCTATGAAATCTTTTCCATTAATGATAATATAAACTAACCATGGATTCAGATGGGAAGGTGAGGGTATATTTGTCAATGTAGGTGTATATTTGTTCCTAGATGGGAAGGATGCCCCTTTTACTACCTTTTTGCATTTAGGATCATTTTAGAATAAGCAAAAAAGAAATATCACAATGTCCTGTTTGGATACAAGTTTGTTATCAAAAAGTACATTAAGCAAAAAATAAACATCTTAGTGAAACATTTGGTTCTTGCAACTTGTGTAAAAGCTATGTATAAAGTGTTAAGACATGCATAGTTAGTTTGTATCTCAACAAGTTTTTGGTACCCGCACTTTGCTGCGGTGCATTTTATATAACATGATTTTTATTATAGAGCTTCCTTTTTCGTTTGGTTATGATTTTCAATCGTATGTATAATGTGGCCAAGTTTTTTCAGTTGAAGTTGATATATAGCTTTTTCTTAAAGGAATAAACAAACGCATAGCATATAAAATTGAAAGAAACAAGGGCATTTGAAGGCTTGAATATCCAAAAACACACGTACTACAGTTTATAAGAATTTTTAGTTCCAAGAGTGCTAATGACTGATTGCACAATCCGAAATACTAGTACTTGATTCAAAGCTTAGAGGACCTGGACACACCCATATGTTCCTGAAGCATTAACTTTTCTTCCCTAAATTCAAAGTGGTTCTGCAAAAAATGAACATGATTAGTTTCTATACAACGAAGGTCCTTGAGCATTACTTTGAGTATTTTGACCCACCCCAAATTTGATTCGACCCAGAACATGCCTTCTCTTTGAGGATTACTCTTGAGTATTTTGACCCACCCCAAATTTGATTTAATCTACTAAGGCCTTTTCAAAGCATAAAAATGTATGTCTGCTGTTTATTTGTTGAGGCCTACGAGTTTTACTTTGACTAACACAGAGTACAAACATGAATGCTGTTGGTTTCAAACAATAGCAAAAATTCGATACCATTTATACGGGTCAAGTTCTGACCCATTTCATAAAAACAATCAGCTTACTTGCAACAAATACCAATGGGTTCACATTTTACGTGTGTATGTGACCGATTAACGACCTGAACATTAAAATAGTAAATGTCAAGAATTCAATTCTTAATACGCAACATTAAAGCTGATTATCTAATGATCACATGACCAAACCAATTTGACATCAAATCACTCTTAACACAATAATCATATATTATTTATAATAACAATGTTAAAAGCAATCCCAAACATCCCATATAGTTTAGGGCTTACTCCCATGGACTGAAAACCATCGTGGCATTCTCTTCGTCGGTATACAAAAGCCACCGTGTAAATTCATGTGTCAAACAAAGAAAAATCATTGCCTCATAAACTATAAATTTTGCTATTACTATAACCAATTGGACCAATTAGAAATATATATATCAAACCAAGCACAACCTTTGATCCCGTACCATACATAAACTTAGGTTCATTGTGATGGTGATGATGAAACAGAGTAGTAACAATAACAACAAAGGTATGAGATCTGGACCAGTAGTTGGGTCGGGTATGAGAGCTATATTTCTAAACGGGTCAGGTACACGTAACAATAACTAATTAGTAAGTAATTGTGAACATTTTTTTAATTATAAATGTGTGCTTGGGGATTGAACAGTCAAACATAGTTTTTATGGAGTCCTTTTGGGTGTTTTTGTAGAATTTTAAGTTCAGTGCATGAACTGGATTTTATGCATTCTTGATCTTCAAAAATCCACTGCGTAGCTTAAAATTATATGTGACATGACATAATGGGTCGGTCGGTCGCATTGAGTAACAGGTTAAAATGAGCAACTCATTTGGGGGTTATAAATGGTTCGGTTTGACTTGGAACGCTTTTTTTAACATATTGTGTCTTACATGGTTTGTAAATTGATAATAATTTATTAGTAACCTAGTTTTTAAAAATTTGGAGGTTTTAGGCTTTAACAAAAATACATTATGGGCAAAAATTTATATGTGTGACCCAGTTGAATTGTATCCTATTGAGCTATTTCTTTATTTACATGTTTGACCTGTTGCAAGTAAAACTCGACTTCAGTTCGCCCTCTTATGTGTAAATGAGTCAATAATGCTACCTCTAGACTATATGGTTCGTTATTCAACATAAATCTAACGCTATATTTCCATATAGTTGGACAGTGGTAATGGGTTCATTACATGATAAGGCATATAGTTCTTGAACAAAAATACATGTTTTCATGCTTCTTACTGACGTGGCCCTTGTGTTAGAGAGAGGTAGGGTTGATACTTTTTATGTTTGACAACGTCATTATATCAATTCTGATGTATAAGGCTAATGAAACAATAATTACTTATGATGGGAAAGAGTATAACAGAAGCAATATTGTGATAATAAAGTCTTAACTTTTTATAAATTTCTTAACCAAACGGCATCAACATACCACTATCTCACTCGCAACATACCAAAACTTAAAGACATAATATTGTACCTCCATTGTTTTTATCCCTTAAAAAGATAATATTGTACCTCCATTGTTTTTATCCCTAGCATTCCACCATCTAAATGAATTGGCAACATATTGCTTTAGAATAAATAAAACTTTGGTTCTAAACATTGTATGGGAAGATTTTCAGCATATGTTCAGCAATGATATCATCATATTGCTATAACTCATTAGCGCTTATCATTTTTAAAGGCTAGTCGAACTACATTTGCATCAGGTTTAGCACATTCAAATATCTTAGATGAAGTCTTTGTCAAACCAACAATGCTAAAATACCACTACTTATAGTTTCAGCTTCATATCAATTTAAACTTAGAAAAAAACCACTGCGAAAAAAATGTTCATAGCAGATAATGAAAAACAACTTACTTGATTCGTCATCGTTCCTCAACTTCTTCTTCGATGTTGATCTTGGAACACTTCGTTTCAGGAATACTATGTCAAAATATCAAGCACAAACGGTATAAATAATCCAAACCTTCATCTTTATTTCATATATACAAATTATCTAACAACAGATATAAAAACATCAACACAAAAAAACCAACAAACATATAAAGTTACAATCTTTAAAATTAAATACAAAAAATGTACCTTTTTCCAGATTTAACAGGAGCTACAACAGCAGGAGCAGCCTCGGCCTAAAACAAAACACAATCAGAACACAAAAATAACAAAACAAAAACACGATCAAGAACAGCATATACCTTGACGGCATACCTCTAGCGAACCCATCATACGAAATTAAAGATACTAAACCGTTTAATGGTGAAGAGGTGGGAGACAATTCTAGATGTATTATTGTAGATTGGGTATGTGATTTTTTGTTTTGCTTTTCCTTTTATGAGTCAGATTTGATGACTCATGACATTAGAGAGGATTCTTCTCTAACTCTTTCGTTCGAGTTTCCAACACCTCCCTTAAACTGGCCTTGAGACCCAATTCCAACTGATGATTCTCCACCTATAATAAGAAACATGAACCCATAACCACCCTCATAATCGAGATCTTGACATACTTTCATTAACAGATAGAAAGTTATGGCATGCAAACCTGGTTCTCCAATTCATTGGCTTATGTATGAGCCTTTTGGACCTGCTTCTTAGCATCTGAAGACACTTTAACCTATTAAACACAATAAGACAGATTAAATTATATACCTTTAGTGAACCCATCACGCAAACGAAATTTTTTAATTATATACCTTTATATTATGCAAGTCACTATAAGCGGACAGTTGGTACGACATCTTTTGTCATCAAATCATACATAGTGAACTTAAGAAACTAGGGTGTCCGCAACAGTCCGACCATGAATAAATGGCGACATGGGATGGGATCAGGTTGACTGCTAGCTTTCATAGGTCATAGTTCAGTTGACCACGAAACCTTAGAGAGCAAGTGACACCACTGATGGTTGTTGCTATCAAATGGCTTAGATCACCAACTGCATACAAAATAAACCATTTTTTATCAGACTCAAAAGTTTATAAAGTCATTAAAATGATACAAAAGATGTAAACAGTCAAAGGATGTTTGGCATTGTGTTAAGAAGTGATTGTATAATAATTAATATGAAAAATAATCAGTTTCAAAAGGCAGAAAATAGTGTTTCGATGTGCTACCAGTGTAGTGTCACACCCCGCCAAGGCGGAAACGCGAGGCGTAACGAGAAAGGATATCATCATAACACAATAACCACATAACACATAATTACAGCAACTAAAAACATTTAAACTCATTGCATCATTTTTACCCAAGAAAACATAAGAAAAGGGGCTATGAAACTCACCTGATTGCTTTGCAGCTTTCACAAACACTAGCACAAATCTAAACAACAAAACAACACGTGTTACACGCTACTAAGCCAAAAGCTTAAGCACATGTAACAATCATATGATGGATGTCTAAAGTGTTTAATTACCCTCATGGGTCACCCCGACACCATGCCCGACATTTACCAATTTGTTTACACACTTTTTCAATGTTTAACAATTTACCCAAAAATGCAGAATTTTAGTGTCACTTTACCATTTTATAAACCCCACCTACTGACCTTTATAAATTTTACCAAAAATAACAGGTTCAATATCATGAGTTTACTATCTCCACGATTTTTCCACTAATTTATTTCCCTTTTTAAGTGCCCCAAATAAAATCAAACTCTTAACTACTCAGTTTCAGATCTGATCGAACACTAAAAATTTTGGACCTAAAAACCATACTTAGACTCAAAATCAGAAGCTCTCATTTGGAGGATTTTTAATAGACACATAGATCTAAACTCTTATAGTTTATCTAATCCTAATTCGAATTTTAAGTGGGGGTTTTACACCTCGTAATCTGACCTAAATCTGACCCGTATTTACTGTTTTGACCACTTTTGGTGTAACTACCTTTTGAATGACTTCCCGACCTTAAAAACTTTTGAGGTCGGACGTTCTGGAAACTAGACTCTCTGAGATACATCATAGACACCGGAATCACATCAATCCATGTTTCTAACCTCTAGATATTCACGAAACAACACAGCCCTAAATTCTACTCAAACCTAAGTCAAGTTCTAACGCGATCTAAACCCTAACGATTACACCAACTCGCATCTAATTGATTTCTAAGAACCCTAATTAGATTATAAACTTTAATTTACAGAATATTATGAAACCTTAGATCCACCATAACTCTTGTTACATGAATTAAACCAATGATTAACTAAACAAAAGCTTAATTAAAACATACCTAAACCTTGAATCTTGAAACATTAATTCACCAACTTGTTCTTGATAAAAAAAATCTTTTTTTTCTTCTCTTGATGGATCGGCCAAACAAAGGGATAGGGGAGAGAAAAGTGATTTAGAGATTTATTGACCTTATATTTATACTACCTAGAATCTTAATTGTAATCGGATTTGTTTCCTTTTTTTTCTTTCTATATGACCGATCCAAATCACCTCCCTTATTAATTAATTAATTTTTTTTATATTTTTCTATTCAATTTCGTTCTCCCCCTCATATATATATTTTTATTTTATTTTATTATTAATTAACTAATTATCTTCATTACCTTAAGTTTTTATAAAAACCTAAGCTAATTTGGGCAAACATTTTCACATAAACACAACTACTTAACTTTCTAAAAATAACTTTTCATTTTACATTTCACTTTCTATATTTAGAAAGTCTTCTAAAATTAACCAAATTTCACTCACTCCATTTATTTCCATTACGCTACATTCCTCATAAACGCTTAACACTAAATCATCAAATCATTGACGTAGCTTTACATGCTATACGCCATTGCTTTCCATTATCACTAAACGTGAACAAATAGAATACTCATTACCAAACACAACCGAACATCAAAATGAGATGCCCATACACCTAAAAATGATTTCATGCACCTATTCAAACCACTTAGCACACATATATGACACATAGCACACCAGAAATCATACAAAATAAACACTTAGCAATTTCTAAAGGCATCACTAACCTGGTTAAATCACAGTTGTCACATGTAGTAACCAAACGCTAGAAATTAAGATGCATTAATTGGATAATTACTCTCAATTACCGATGCAAAACACCCCATATTCCACTGGGACTAATGAAAGCATAGTACTTACAACTTCGATTGCTGAGCTTCAAGGTCCTGAAATAGATGTACGCTTATTTAAGGCTTCGTTCCACATGTATGTAGCATATGCAGCATGCGTTTCATTCCGTACTATCATAACAGAAGCAACATGTATCACGATTAAGAACAATTAGAAAGCTTAAAACTAAAATTGGATAAAAAACTGAATTACCACCACCTTGTCAATACTTGGAATCGCGTACTTGCATTGTACCATCTTCACTGTATCCTTGGTCAAAACCCCATTTATCATGCCCTTTCTCCGTCTCGTTTTCTTCCTCAAAGTAGCAGGAATCAATGCACAAACTTTTAGGAAGCAATCCATTTAATTGGGATAAATCACTGCATAAAGTAGCAGTAATACAAATGGTGGGCTTAAGTCGCGAATAACAGTTATATAAGAAACATATATTTCTAAAGAAGCAGAAAATATTAATAAAGACTAAAAAGCATTAACCCAATAAGAAATAAGCATTTCTAATAAGCAACATATCTTTCAACCCTTCATAACATTTAAAGCCTTCACCGCCAGAAATCTTGTCCGTCATAAACTCAGAGTCTAAGATACATGTAATTGAGTCACTCTCGCACACACATTCCGACAAACTCAACCGAGTGACTCAATAGTGATTGCGGTCCTTTCTATCAATTTATGCGACAGTGTGTGTGCGAGAGTGTGTGCAATCACAACCGCACACTGTGAAAGTTGAGTAATCACTTTCTATCAATTTATGCCAAAAAAAGGAAAACAATATCTACATCCAAACACAAACCCATTAACACCAACTCATCCAAAAAAAAACCAATACATCTTTTCTAAAAAAATTAAAATTAATTATAAAAAAAACTTACTTTTTGGAAGATCAATATCATCATCTTCAATCTTTTAAAATATTGCCGCCACCCGGCCCGGCGTGCTCTTGGGTAGTCCTTTACCGCTGCCGCCTCTTGTTGCACATGCTAGTGATTGTCTCACCTATTTTGGAGATTTGGGGCTATTGATTTTGGTGTGATGATTCAGGAATATTATGTGTAGTGTGTGCGGTTTTAGTTGTTTTGATACACTAATTAAGCCAAAGAAGGAGATGCGAGAAGAAGCTCAAGAGATAATAGTGGGCGGTGAAATGGTATAGTGGTTCCCATTTAAGATTATAATATTATTGTGTTACTGTTCATTAGCAATAGTATATTAATTCATTTAATATAAAAAAAATGGTACTGTAGCTAATGTTTGTGTAAACACAATGACAAATGTTAGTTTTTATAATAACAAATCTCACATATGTGCAAATAATCGCTCTCAACCATCTAAATGTACCACGTATATCGACATATTTTCAACTCTTAGACATGACCTTAAACGCTATGTTTAACCAAACCTTGTTTCGAGTATTTTCTTTACTTAAACGATTGATATTAGATTTGCCCAATATAATGTTGAAGACTATATAAACGATGTTCAAATTTATATCAGGCTTAAGATGAATCTTCACGAGATGTTAAACTAAAATATGCATATGAGATTGTAATAAAACAAAAACTAATAGCGGAATTTGTATTTATGACATTGGAGGTACCGCTTGTTTCTAACGAGGTATTATACGATGGCGCGTTACTATCTGATAATTTTTGTTTGATATATATACCATTTTTGTAAATTTGCGACACCGAGCCAAAGTTGAAACAATGCAAAAATTATAATAACAACGTATAATAACTTCGTTCTGGTATAAAATCTCAGTGACAACGTTAAATTTGTTATAAAGATAAAGCAATTTGAGATGAATTTAAAAGAAAAATAAATGTAAGGTCAGCAAAACAAACTCATAAATGCAATAAGTTAAAATAACACCAAAAATAATGTCTAGGCTGTTTAAAAAACTTAACACATCAATTAAATTTAAAAGATTAAATTATGTTTTTTTATTGTCGTAGTTGAAAACGTGAATTGTATCTAAAAATTCTTAAGAGCTATTAAGAGTGTTCGATACAATATAGCATTACGCTAGGAAGCTTAATATTATACCAAACGCCCTAGCGTTTCGCGAGAATGTTCAGGTTTAATGAACGTATTCAAGTAGATCGATGAAAATGCATAGAATTTAAAAAAGTTATTGTGGACATTGTATGCACCAATTGTAAACAAACTTGTCTCGTTAATGAACGAAATTATGCAAAACCCAACACCTAGACCAATAGCATCATCAAATTTCTTCACATCATTGTGGACGAACAGTTGGCAACATCATTAAATTTCTTTACATCATTGTGGAAGAATAGTTTATAGTTGTTTTCAGGGCTTGCATTTCTGTTGTCTTTAAAAGATCTCAAAACCTTAAAAATCAGATATCACAATTACTATGTAAATTTGTTGTTCATTAATTATATAACTTAAACAGATCAGTTTACGTAAAGAACGATACCTGTTTGAGGTAACATCCTCTAAGACAATAGTGAACATGTATTTATGGCTTGCTATTCTGTTGTAGTTGAAAGATCTGAAAACCTTAAAAATCATATATCACAATTGGTATGCAATTTTGTTGTGCATTAATTATATAACCTAAACAAATTAGATTACATATAGAACAGTACATGTTTGAGGTAACATCCTCCAAGAAACAGTGAACGTGTTGCATGGCAGCAACAATAAATAAACTCTTCTCTTGAACATAATCAAACTCTTTACCAGTCATGTGTTTCATGGACCTGGTCAACCACTTCTTGTCTTGCATCTTTTTTGAAAATTACATAATCATTTATTAATGAAAATAAAACTCTGTAACTATTTTAATGAAATGTATATATACATATCGCATGAAATTTGTAGATTATAGCACAACAATTCATGTAAAATATATGTAGTACAACAGATTAATTATACTTCTGAGCAAATGGGCATAGCGTATAGCATTCCTAATGATAGGTCATATGACTTACTTTCAACTTATCGAATGACCAAATCATAATAGCTAAGCAAGTATAACTGAAATTACATGTTTATACAATTGCACTGTCCTCGAATTTTTTTACCAAAAACGCTAACAAAAAGGAAGCAAAGTACAATGAAAAAGAATCCAAACTTCCGAAGACCATAGAGCCAAATAATGATGTTAACGATGACAACAATGAGCATGATGGTTGTTAGCTAATGAAGATATATTCAGCAAAAATAAAGCGATTTCAGACCAAACTAAAAGAAGCGAAACTGACGCAGATGATGCTAAATGTATTTCGATCTTAATAAGAAAAGGATTAGCTCCATTCTGTCATAGCAGCTTACGTTCACATGATGAAAAAACTAAAGCCGACGATAAAAATGACATATCGAAAAAAAGAAGATAAACAGAAGAGGATAAGGCAAAAAAGTTTGCATCATATGTACCAATAGCACATACATTGTTGTAACAAAGCTGTTAATAGCTTGCAATTTCTTTTACCATATCCTCTTATGCTTAAGTGCTTTCTTTTCATAAGCATATTGTTGAAGCATAATTTGGTCGGGCCGGTCCTGAAGAATCTCTTGGTGTCGTTCGTCGTCTTCCCGGGCCTTGAATAGTGCTGCCAATAAAGAACCAGTTAGAAGGGGACCCGAGGCCGGAGCCTCGGGATCCACCCTCCGACGGTCAAGTCAGAATAGTATAAACATGTTATATAAATAGGTGGTAGAGAATAACATGTGTAGGTCTCTCTAGGTAGGATGATCCTACCCTTGTATATATAGTGTATGGATTAGGGTTACGTAGGATGTGGGCCACCCTTTTATCGGGTTCGGCCCATTAGGTCTGGCCCATTCCAGACTATACGCTAACATGTCCCCCCAGTCTAGTAAGCGTGACCGTAGCCGCAGGACGTTCTCACTTTCCAACCATACGCCGTCATATCTATCTTCAACTTACGGCCGAATATGACATTTGACTTACGGCCGACGGAAGACGTACTTCCGTGGCCGGGTAATGTAAATAAGGAAAAAGATTTTGATAAAATCTTTTTATCAAATTAAAAAATATTGGTAATATCTTGTTACCAATTTAAAAAGATATGGATAAAATCTTTTTATCAAATTAAAAAATATTGGTAATATCTTGTTACCAATTTAAAAAGATATGGATAAAATCTTTTTATCAAATTAAAAAATATTGGTAATATCTTGTTACCAATTTAAAAAGATATGTAAAATATCTTATCAAATCAAGTTTTTACATATGACAGAATGCATAATAGCGGGAGCGAAAAACAAAAATACGAAGGTTTAAGAGTTACCGACTTTCGAAACTGATTTTTGCTTTTCATGAGAACACGAAACATAGTTTATTCGTGGTCCCACGGATGGCGCCAACTTGTTGATGCATAATTTGGTCGGGCCAGTCCTGACGACTCTCCTGGTGCCGTTCGTCGTCTTTCCGGGCCTTGAATAGTGCTGCCAACAAAGAAGAACCGGTTAGAAGGGGACCCGAGGCCGGAGCCCGGGATCCACCCTCCGACGGTCAAGTCAGAATAGTATAAGCATATAGTAAAGAGGTGGTAGAGAATAACCTGTCCAAGTAGGATGATCCTACCCTTGTATATATAGTGTATGGATTAGGGTTACGTAGGATGTGGGCCACCCTTTTATCGGGTTCGGCCCATTGGGTCCGGCCCATTCCGGACTATACGCCAACATGTCCCCCAGTCTAGTATGATATGGTTCTTGATCATGTTATGCTAGACTTATGCTATACGTCCTCAGCAAGTAAGCCCATAATAGTATAAGTGGGTCGGGTCGGTCCACACTATACGTCATCAGTGGAACATGCGTCGTTATTTAAGTCTCGTGGTAGTCTACTTCTTTTAATGAAGGACCATCATTGTTGTTATCATGTTTTCAAGATGAGGGAAGAGTCTTCTGAATGGTCAGTAAAGTACATTGTTGATGATATTGTTAACATACTTCCTTTGTATTGGCATAGTTGTATTCTTATTGTATTGGGAGAAAGAGGAGATGATTCATTTATGGTGATAGAATCAGATAACAAGATTGTACGATACAACTTTGTGTCAAAGACAGTTTCTACACCGTGGAATTTCATATCACCTAAATTTGATAACAGCCACGTTCCATTCATTGCATCGTTAGCTGGCGTCTGATTCTGCTCATCTCTTGCAGGTTTAATTCTGGAATCTCATATATTGTATCGTGGCAACATCGTTTATATGCATAATTTTTTTGTTTAATTAATTACATTGTAAATTGTTAGTATAAACTATACTCACTTAGTTTCATCAAGTATTATTTTCTATAATTGCATGAATCCCAAACTTGGTGTTATAAGGTCGGAGCAGCTATTAGTAGCACATAACCAATATTTACTCATTATTCTCCTTTCCGACTCTATTTAGCCTGCTCGTAAATTCTAGAAAAACCTGCAATTACTTATCCAAGGTGAAGTCATAGGCTGACCGAAAAGCGACTGTTGTCAGTTCTAATGCATGAAAGCCCCAACAATTTTATCTGATAACATGGAAATAAATTTAGAACCAATGTTTAGAAGATTATTGCAGCCTATATATCTAAGCATTATAATGGAAGTACAGCTCTTAATCAATGTTGGTCGTGATCTGTTCCCTTGATTTATACAATGTGGTTATATAGTAAGCTCTTCGGTTCCAACTGCAATGAAAGGGTAGCACTATTTCAGCAGATATAAAAATCTGGCTGTTTTTATTATCCTTTGATAGAAGCTTACTACTTGATATGTATTCCAGGTTGTTAACGTGAAGATGTGTGCCGTAGTGGAAGGAGATATGTCATCTATGGAAGTTGTTTGGTCTAATTAGTGCGGTGTTTATGATACAAATCTTATTATGAGAAGCTGTAATCAAGGAATTCTACCTTAATGGTTATTATATGTAATTTTTATTAGTCGAATTTAAATTTTATATTTCTGGTTTTGGTTTGTTCATATTTAACATATATTAGCAAATTTTCATTTGTTTCAGTTACATTTGAGTAGTTAAGATCAGATTATTTATGCATCTAAATATATATGTAAATGTTTTATATTTAGGACTTTGTTTAGTTAGCACCTTGAATGGAACCACTTACAGTGTATAAACTTGTTGTTTTTGCTAACCATAACCATTAGAACTATGATTAAGGTTCGCATGATAGTAATCTCGTGGCTACTCACTCTTTATTGTTAGTTAATAAAGGCATGTTGGCCCGACCCACTTGTTTAGGCCCGTTTAGTTTCTAAGGTTAAGTTAGTTTGTCTTATAAATATTCATTGTATTCTCTTTGTTTCATAAATCAATTCAATAAAACTTTGCATTGTAAATTTAGTTTCTACATGGTATCAAGAGCCAGGATGAAAAAAGAAAAAGAAAAAAAAAGTTTGTTCTAAAAACTAATCTTTTTGGTAAGTGTCTCGTTCATGCCGACAGTTTGAATTAATTCTTTCTCTACATCTGTCGTATGTATGTATTAATCGCAAATGAAATATATTGGCACCTTGATTTGATTGGTTGATAATTTGATATGCTAGAGTGTGATACGACCCGGTTTGGGTTGTATCGGGATAGTAGCACCACTTCAAGTGTGTGCGAGCTCCTTAAGAATATAGAGAGAAGACTAGACAATTTATTTGACAAACTTCATTGATTGCTTAATTGATTACATTGTGAAACCTTAAATACTAGTTATGTGATAACTCACACAAACTTAAGATTACCTAAAACATAAAAATCCTTACCTAAATCGCATCGAATTAACTGATAAGTATGATGGTTATTCCAACCCATCATGAAGTCCTTGTGCATATTCCATCTAGGAGTATCTTCTCATCACTCCTTCACAAAACCACTTAGCCCTAAGGTGTTATCTTGAAAAACACTCTTGATTCCGAGATCCTATAATCTTCTTTGAATTGCAGCCTCCATCTTTTTCTTCTTCCGCCTTCTGCTGCCTTGGACACATAACATAACACTCTTCTTCCGCCTTTCGCTGCCCCACGACTCTTCTCGTGATATACCCCAAGACCGCTTCATCCACCACCCTAACAAACCTCTACACCCTTCCTTATTATCTGAAAAATTCGACTCATAAATTGCTCGAGACTTCATTCACCTTCCACAATATGGATAACACAGTCTATCGCGCTACTAACCGCATCAAACCAATATCTTCATCAGCTTTAAGGACCCTGTAATTTCGGATGAAGATTCTTCACTTGGCATGATAGAACGCTATCTATATTTATCTTATCACATGTTCGTTTTTCCTGTAATTGTCTCAAAAACGAGCTCATTATACGGGGCTATGGAGAAGGCTTACTTTCTAAAGTTGTAGCTGCTAACATCAAGAGTACACATTGTAGAAGCGGTTTAGTCCAAGAGGATATAAAACAGATTTAAGTAACAGATCTGAGATCCCGTTTTACTCGTTTATAAGCATCAAAAAACTCTCTTTTATATTCGGTACGCCCCCCTTCCCCTTTGCATACGTTTAGAAAAGTGCGTATCTCTCGTCTTGATCACTACCGTGACGAGATCATAAACCGTACGGAAAGAAAATTTTTTTGGTCGATGAACAGTAACCTCAAGCTTTGTGACAGAAGAAACACGCTGACAAGAAAAATTGATGGTGATTTGCATATCCTTTTGTGCCACAATGCACCACCAATTTTATTGTGTTAGATTATGATATGACCCGGTTCGGGTTGTATCGGGATAGTAGCACCACTTCAAGTGTGTGCGAGCTTCTTAAGAATATAAAGAGAAGACTAGGCAATTTATTTTGATTGCTTAATTGATTACATTGTGAAACCTTAAATACTAGTTATGTGATAACTCACACAAACTTAAGACTTATCCTAAAACATAACAAATACTTATCCTAAACACATATCCTAAATAACTGATAAGTATGATGGTTATTCCAACCCATCATGGAGTCCTTGTGCATATCCACAGGCGTATCAGAGTGGGTCGGTGGGAGTTAATATGAACTTGATTTTGATTGGTTCATGCATTTGATATATTCATAGATTCACTTATTGTTCGTAGTTTATGGGTTTGAGAAAATTGAATGTTGGTTAGATTAGTTTGAGAGTTTGGATATGGATTTTCGTTTGATTTCTTGTTAGTATATGATGCTGTTGTTTTGATCAACTTAGGTTTTGATTGTTGGTTTGTCCGAATAAATATATTAGGTTTATTGTTGGTAGTGGTATTGGTATCGACATCGACATCGAGTTTTCACGAGTTATTGGCCTCTTGTATGCTGAGCTTCGTTGGTAGATTGTTTGTGATATTGGCATTTGAATCCGCATCCGCATTGGTAATGGTGGGAAGTGTTTGTTAGTAAATTTGGTTATGCTTGGTTTTGTATTGGTAATGGATTGTTGTTGGCTAGTTTGGTATTAGCATTTGGATCTCGTTTAAGGTATTTGGTATTTGGTATTTGCATTAGTATTAGTATCGGTAATGGCACTTTGGTAAAGATCGGTATTGGCATCGGTATTAGCATTGGCATTGGTATTCGTAT
Source organism: Tanacetum coccineum (assembly GCA_026074375.1). Taxonomy (NCBI): domain Eukaryota; kingdom Viridiplantae; phylum Streptophyta; class Magnoliopsida; order Asterales; family Asteraceae; genus Tanacetum; species Tanacetum coccineum. The sequence goes on along the minus strand of BQNB010020762.1, from coordinate 502 downwards.
TGGCATCGGTATTCGCATTGGCATCGACATTGGTATTAGTTTTGTGTTGGTGATGGTGATGTTATAGTCTTAACTAATCTGATTGCGTCTTGAGTAGTTATGTGTAGCATCTCGGCATCAACATGTTTTTTTTCAGTTTTTGTTTTATGTTTGGCAAACTCCTAATGTTCACCGCTGCGGCATTGTGAGTTTGAGGGGGGATGTTAGTTAATAAAGGTCTGTTGGCCCGACCCACTTGTTTAGGCCCGTTTAGTTTCTAAGGTTATGTTAGTTTGTCTTATAAATACTCATTGTATTCTCTTTGTTTCATAAATCAATTCAATAAAACTTTGCATTGTATATTTAGTTTATACACTTACGAGCGTGTGCGCATTTGTGCTCTACAATCTGCTATCATGACTGTTAGATATAGTATTCACTTTGGTCAATAGGTTAGGGGGTTTAGTGTAAATTTAGCTCTAATTATAGCCATATTAAGGTTATTGGGTTTCTCTACGGCCCA
>BQNB010020761.1:0-65088 GCA_026074375.1 Tanacetum coccineum | reverse complement strand
TGAAAAAACATGTGTGTGTAATTGTATGTATGATGCAGTTTTTCTGAAACTTTGATGTAATAGGTAGGTGTTTGTGACAAAGAGATATCTATTAGCTAGTTGTTTTGTTATTTTATCAAAGGAATGTATATTTAGTTATAATTTTGAAGCAGCTATTTTGGAATATTGATGCATTTGGTATATGTTTGTGGAAAATCAGATATAGGGCTGAGCAAAGTGACCCAAAAACCGACCGGACCCGATAAACCGACCAAAACTGGGTTGAACCGAACCGAATCGACCTTATTTGGTTTGGTTTTGATTTATCTAATGTATACTCGGTTCGGTTCTCAGTTGGCAAATTTCCTTTATTCGGTTTCGGGTCAGTTTTGGTTTTTGTCAGTTCGGTTCGGTTCCGACCCGATGCTCACCCATAATCAGATATGTTAGTTTATTTTTTGGTCATTTTATTAGTAAAAATGCATGTATGTGTAGTTATATGTATGATGCAGTTTTTATCAAATGCTGATGCAGTTGTTTAGAAATGTTGATGCAGTAGGTCTTTATTTGTGGAAAATACGGCTAGGAGTTAGGTGCAATCTCTGGTTTTCTTAGAGTTGTGGTTGCAGAGTAGGAGTTTGGTGACATGAGTGAAAAACCAAATGTACATAACTAATAAAAATGTGCATGATTATTATAGGATGAGTGACTTTTGCGTAGAAATACATACTTATGCAGTGTCTTATGGAATCACCTGATAAAAACAAATGATGTAGGTATGAGAAGCTATGTGGTATGCGGTATTTGGTAAATTTTAGCGTAATTTAAAGAGAAATACATGCCTATCAGTGTTACGAGATTCTAATCTAACCTTGCGATCTATCATGATATGTTGGTCGCTTTTCTATCAATTTGAAAATTAGTTTATTTAGTGTATCGAATAGTGGAGCTAAGGCGTAATAGAATAGTATATACTAGATAGCCTTTATTAGTTACTCTCAATCCAGTAGTTGCTTGATTGTTAAGAACTAAATGAGAGAATTTAATCTATCTAATTGTTCATTATTTGTGCACTCCAGCAAGAGATAAACTTTTGTCTATGGTGGACTAATCACATAATAGTTTCATTTAAAGCGCATCACAATGTTTGCATGTAGTGCATCATAGTGTCATATCTAGTGCATCACAATATATAATTAACATTTTTATGTTTGATGAATAGATATAAGAGTGTGATGCACTAGATATAAGTCTATGATGCATTACTTCTAAGATTTTCATTTTTTGATTAACATTTGCTTACTTTTGAAATTATTTTTGAGTTTGTAAATCGCAACAATGATTATATATATGTGATGTACTAGATATAAGATTATGATGTACTAGTACAATCTTTTTGATTTTAAGTTTTAATAAAGGTGATACATCTACTTTTTATGCTTTGATGCAGCTACTATTACTCAATATATTTTAGTTCATTTTAAATAATTTACTACTTTTATGATATTTTGTTTAGTGTATTATAGTGCAGTAGAATAAACATTTTGATGCAGTAAATTATACATTATAATGCAGTAAAAGAACATAGTGATGCACTAAAGTAATAAAGGAGGACGTGTAGTGTATGTGGAGAAAAAGAAGGCCATAATTTCAGGACATGTTCATTAAATTTGTCACCATCGAAGAAAAGCAAGCAACCGGTAAAGCCGACAAGATCGACAAAAGATAGGTTTATAGGATGTATTCGTAAACCTTAAAAGCATTATGTTAAAATTTTCTTTAAATTGCCAATAAGTACTGTATAGATATCAAAGCATTACTTACAACACAAGTTTTCGGTTCTAAGATGTATAATATTAATTACCAAACACCAATCAATAGTATCTCAATGTTTCTCAAATGTACTCGGTATCTTTCTATTTTATGAATAATAGTTACTGCATTATGTTATATGTTTTGTGTATTAGGAAGCAGTAAAATATACATTTTGATGCAGCAACATTTACATTGTGATGCAGTAAAATATTCATTATGATGCAACAAAATAATATAGTGATGCAGTAACGTATTGTTTTAATGCATCAGTATCATAACATTGGGAAAAAACAGTATGTATAACATCATGATTTAGTAAACTAACATTGTGATGTAGTAAATTAACATTGTGATGCAGTATAATTATATTATTATTTAGAAGTATTATAGGTGCCGAGATAAATAAATATCATATGAATAACATTAAACGTAACAGATCAAGCACCTATCAACGGATCCATAGAGTCATATGATCAATCAAATAAATAACAACGATTATTACCTTTGCAGTGTGATAGGCAGAATCAAAGAACAACCTTCTCTTGTACACGATCTATCCAAGAAACCAAGTAACCAAAGTAGATCACCTATATGAATATCCACACTACACTTTACCGTATACCTCTTTGATGCTAGTCCTTAAACCCGTAACCTTGGAATATACTTTGAATAAACAAAAATCAAAGTAATAGATCAAGAAAAAAAACAAAACCCTAGATGGGTGTTTTGTTTGTGCCGTGAATTTCACAAGAGAGGGAGAGGGAGAGATTTTTGGTAATTGGTTATGAAATTATGAGAAGATCTCATATATTTATCTACTAAAAAAGTGATCTTATCCCTTCCTCCTACACCCCTTTAGGCCGGCCACTTAATGGGCTTAAATGGGCTTCCCATTAGTTTTCCAAGTCTAATAAACTAAGTACACTACTTAGTTATTATAGGCCCGATATTGATCCTGCGTTACGTAGGTTGTTTATATATCGTAAATGCAATAAACACGATATATAAAGGGTGGTACCTCAGTGTATATGTGTGTGACCCCCATAGGCTCACATGTGTCTACCTGTATAATTATTTATTGTGACACAAGCATACTCCAACAGCTCCCACTTGCGCACGTCATAATAATCAAGTAATAATACAAGCAAAGGTTAGCGTCTAGCAACACGTCAATTCCCCCAGAAACATGTGAGGATTGTTTGTTAAACATCGTATTTTAAATGGTTTAGATATCAATTATCCTTTTGTTACATATACTATGTTAAACATTAGACATGGATCATGAGTCATTCTAATGCTTAACGATTTTGTTTCTCGATATAGACATTGAACTAGATTACCAAATTAATCAAGTATCATCTTAATTACATTTGAGTGTGGCCACACATACATCTGTTTAAATCATCGATGGGCCTAGTAGAATCTAACTCTAAAACATGTGGAGGAACAAATCCTATTTTGGCTGCATGTGTTCATCATGTGTTTCACATCCCTCCTGAAAATGGCCTTTATAGCAGCCTTCAACAGGTCAGCGTTGAACCATATCAGATTGACATTCTCCACACACAAAAACCGCCTTGCATCTCACAGTTTGAGGATCAGAGGACTTAACCACTTGTGAGATTCACTATTGGGAAGGTGGGGGGGGGGAACGGGGGGGGGGGGGGCCGGATCCATGTAGTGATTTTTCATAGGTTGGGTCAGTCTAATGTTCATCTAATGGAACAATACATATGAGTTTATTGGTATTATACTTTAATATTCTTACCATATGAATATGACCAAAAACACTCACATTTGCCTTTTTTTTGCCTAATGATAATCCCATATCATCACTGACAAAGGACGATTTAGAAAAAATAAAAGTATTCTCATCCAATTTAAACATGCAAATTTAGAACATGGTTGTATAATCGAAAATGATACTACCAGGTATATCAATTCATTGCTTTAGGACAACTGCCTAACGTTCCATTATCCGAATCTAAAAAAAGATATTCATGAGACTACTTGATTGGGTCGAAATCAAATGTTCCTAGCTGATTAACATGTTTGTACAAGACATTTGACTTGTAAAGTACCAACTAAGTAGTATTGAGTGAATTTGTGGAATTTTGTTTTTAAAATCATAATCGTGAAGGCTTTGAATATAACGGATGATGTATTTTGGTATATGTGCATTTCAAGTGACTATACAATAATACTATAAATGCCTATACACATTTATATCGGTTGTTGAAGTAAGCAAAACCACCTATTTGAGACAATCTTCTTAATAGCTTCCTAAAATATTGAAGTATTCTTATTCTTTAATGAATAGTGCAACAATGCTTTCAATCAAGCATGTCTAGTCAACAAAATTATCATTTATGATGAAATCCTGCTACGACTAGGATTGAGAATCGTCTCAATCAAAATAAGCATTAGTGTATAACCTCAACACTAATCTCCTTAAAATTACATAAACTATGAACATGTCTTTAGTCCTTTAAAGGCCTTCTAGAATGTTCTTTCTATAGTGTCTCATGGACTTTCGCTTAGTTACTATGGTTGTAAGTTATCTTGCAATTCTGCAATAGTGTTACATTTAGTCTAATACATATCATGGGGACTGCATAATGAGAACCTTTAGATAAACCTAAACATTTTCATGATGTATTCTGTCAACCCTGACAATGGCAGAAACTGGCGAGCGCAAATAATGATCAATCATAAACAAGATACCAATTATTGAGAAAGACTACAATGCATAAAAACTTCAAGTGGTACAGAAGACCATTAACCTTGAAAAACCTCGAGTGATGTCCCAATAATCACATATCAAATTTGAAAAAACTATCCAATATCAATAGCCCACGAGGGTCAAATCCAAAACTTTACCAAAAATCTTCCAAAAATTCTAAACAAATAAATAAATACAAGAATGACTTCACATTAAAATCCACTCGGGATACTTCTACGTTGCTATATAAATCACAATTTATTCCTCTTTCACTTTCACTGAAATGATACTCGAGAATCTTCAACAATAATTGTTGGTGTGCTCGTAGGTTTGACCTTAAACCTAAAAGCTGTGCCAATATTTCAAATAGTGGACAATATGCTATATGACAGTGAATATACATGCAAACAACCCTGACATAGCATCCCTGCTAATCAATTACCATTGTCACTTCGCACCTAAAGGGTCTAATTGCCTACAGTAGATGCTTATTTTTACTTAATATTGCTTATTAGACTATATTGATCATCTGCTTTTAGCTAGCTAGTTATAAAACTTAGTGTTTTCATATCTGTCATTTAAATCTATAAAAAGCCAAAAATAAAGTAGCCTAGTCTTAGATCTTAAATTTTAGCTTAATACAGTTGTTAAATTATGTTTAAATAAGTTGTTATAAGCCCTTAGTTATCTGGTAGTCTAGTTTTCATAAGTAAATTTTAGTTTTAAAAGTTTAATCAATTCTGTCAAGTGCATAAAGGGGTGTTTGGTTTAAACTAATTTGACCCTAAAAAGTCAAGTGTTCTTGTGCAATTCATTTGAGTTAGTTGTGTCATCATTTTAAACTGATAGATTAAGAGTTTTTAGAGTTTAGTTTTCAAAATTTCTAAAGTTATGGTTTAATTTTGGTAATTTAACACCAGGGCACTTTTACCTTCCCTTTAAGCTTGAGAAAATTTGATATAAGCCTTCCAAGGCTTAGATCTTGCTTGCATTATGTTTTAGCACTCAATTTGAGTAAGTTTAGTGCAGTACTAAACCTCAAGGTTACCTGCACTATTGGTTTTACACTTGTGTCAATTGCATCAACAGGAACTAAGCTGTTCCTGCTGTTACTTTTTAGCTTAATTTTTAGTTTTTAATTGTAGGATTTAGAGCTCCATTTTCTTATAGCTTATAGCTTAGTCATAGCTTAGTATAGAATAGGCTTTAATTTTCATTTTAAATCTCAATTGCTTTAGTATAATTTAGCTTAAAAGTCACAAAAAACCAAAAGTACAAAAACAGTTGCAGTTAAGAATTAGTTTCTAAATTTTGATTTCTAGTTTAGAATGTTTGATTTTATGATTTAGATTTATAGTCTACAAGTAGTTTAGCAAGTTTGCAAAGGCTTAAGGTCTGAAATTGCTTTTTGAGCATTTGAGCTTATATAGTTTTTGAGCTTATTGCCTTGTTTCCTGAGTTTACTACTTTCATCATCATTTTCAATTATCTTTAAGTGTTTTTAGTTCAAAGTTCTTTTCATAATCAGCTTAAGCAAATCATAAGCTTTTCAGAATACCTTTTGCTTTTTCATTTGAGCTTAATTTGAGTAGTTTATAGCTGATTTAGTGAAACCTTAGGCAAAGGGACCCTTTCTGCAACAACAGCTTTTTAATAAGTTGTTTTAGAGCTTAATAGTTAGTTTTTCCAGCTATTCCTTTTTATTAAAATAGCTATATTTTTGTGTCATCATTAAGCATATATTCAGTTTTTTCAAGAAATCAAAAAAAATAAAGGCTCGCGATAGCAAAAAATGGGGTTTGCCTGCCTCGAACCCACGACCTCCCACACACAACACACACTCTTTACCATCATGCTACAATAGCTCATCCGTCAACCTTCCTTTATTTTTAATCTTTATACACGTTTTCCTTTTACTAGTTTTCAATAAGCCGTAGCCTTATAAGCCCTTTTCTCAGCTTATTTGATAAGCTGAGTTTTGACTTTTATTTTTCTAGTAATTGCATCATAGATTTTTCCTGAATTTTTCGTAATTTTTCATTCATTAGTTTATTTTTAATAGTTTTTTGTGAAAGTAAGAATCTGTAAAAAAGCATAAAAAAAAGAAAAAGTTTATAAAAATCAAAAAAAAATTAGTTTTATAAAAAAATTTTTTAGTTTACATTCAGTAAAATCATTTTTACACCCTTTTAGATTTTAAATGTTTCATTTTTGAAGCTTTTATTTTTAAGGTTAAAAATAGGAATTTTAATTTAAAATAGAACAAATAGTTTTCTGAGTTTATATATTTTAGACTATTTCTAAGTTTGTACAAAATTAATTTCTAAAGTTTTATACTTAATTTGCCTATATTTTAAATTTAAATTAGATTAAATTTAGTTTTAATTCCATAATAAATTCAAAAATAATCATAAAAAATGTGTTCTTCTTCCTAAAATCTTCTTTTGGTCAGACTTAGTTTAAATTTTAGTTTACATTTTTAGGAGTTAAATTTAGTTTACTTGCTTATTGATCGCGTTTTATTTGTTTCCCGTTAATTGTTAATTTTAATTACTTGTGTTTAATTGTGCTTTTAATTAGTAGTTATAGAAAACCCAATCAATCTTCGAACCCATTCAAATCAGTATCCAATATCAAGCGAGGTTTCAATTTCTCAAATCGTTAGGAAAACGACCCGGGAAATCATACTTTCCGGTAAACATACGTATATTATATATTATATATATATATTTTAAAGAGTGAAATTTCCTTAGGGAATTTTCTTAATTTCTCTTGTGGAAATATTATATAGTGTATTATATTCGCGTATCACCTATCAGGTTGTGCATTGCATCACTGGGTTCATGATGTCGTCTTCAATATCAGAATTCATCTTTGTGAAAACTGATAGATTATGTATTGACCTGGTTTCTACCTAAATTGTATGGAGGGCTTCTTTCTTTTCACCCTTTATCCATACATTTCATTTTCATTCTTCAACCCCTACAATGCTTACCAAGACGTCATTACTAACACCTTGTTGTGATTGTTCCAGTGTTAGCTCAATCTTAGTCGACATTATTCCCTTATACTCATTCATCTCCAATCATACCTAAGGACTGCTATTTCTAACTATGGAGTATCCTTGGGTAGATCCCTCCGGTTCTGGTTGGATCATAGGACTAGTACCTAACCTAACCACCTTATGACTTCAGAATCGTCGTGAATTAAGATGTTGTTGGGTATGAGATCGTAACCATAAAACCTTTTTCGAAGAGTATCAAGCACTTTGAGTCATTTAGATCACTTATTATTTTCAAGATCACATTTTAATTACATTTCTCCCCTTATTTTAAATACTAATTCACTTAGTTTTTGAAATACCTTGTGATTAAAATTTGTCATGAAAATTCTGTGGAGAAAACATATTATACTTAGCATGAATTATATGGAACATTAACTTGCTCCCCCTCAATTTTACATATGTTTGACACCAAAAAAATGATACCAAGTTGTAAAATGAATATAAAATTAAGGGTTAGCATTGTTGAGCACACAATTTTGAAAGATTATGAATTGTCATTGAAGAATTCTTGAAAAATTGTGCTCAATCACGAAATTATCTTATAACATACAATCTATTGAGTTGTCATTATTATTGCAGAGTTGTTATTAAGATTAGATTAAATGTTTTGAATACCCAAAGCATTTAAGAAGAGTATCCAAAAGCATTAAAACATTGTTTTTCGAAAAACTCCCCCTCAAACATTGACTCATTTTGAAAATGACACCAAATGTAGAAGAATTATCTTGTAAAAACTATATGAGGGACGGAGTGTTGAACATAGAATTTTGAAAGATTATGAATCGTCATGAGAAATTCTTAAAAAATTGTGTTTAACATGTTGAAAAACATCATGTTAGAAGACTTCTCTTCTAATGCTAAGGATAAGCGCACTGAAGCGTACACTCTCCTTTGTCGTTGGGGTCCGAGTTGCAATCTGAGAGCAATTACAAGTCATGAAGAAAAATTAGAAATGACATGTTTTGAAAGCATTTGAAACTCCTGTTCGAACTTCATTTACACGCCCGTGTTGATGTTAATCAACATTTCTAGGTACGTAAATGTTATCGATTCTAAGAGACATGTCGAGAAGATTCTTTTTGTGAAACATTTTTTGATTTTTTGATTTTGTATTTTCTTTTTGAAATTTTATATTTTTGTATTTGTGGTTTTATAGAAAATATTTACATGTTGACCTCAGCATTGTTATGTGATGGTGGAATAGTAATTCCAACTCTTGTCATGATGTAGCTGTCTTGTTTGGGTAGCGGAAACTTTTTGGAACCAGCTTTGGAACTGGACGGTTCATTGTTGTGAATTCTGAGTTCTGAACTGTTATGATCAGAAGTCATTGCTTGTTCATCATATCAGAATTCTTTGAAGCCTTAGTTTCTAAGATATCAGTCTTTTCAGCAACCAAACTCTGAGTCCTTCCTTTTTGGAATTGAAAGATGTACCTGCACTTAAGTTAAGAGTATCTACACTAACATGAAGAGTTTGTTTGCATTCATATTGGTTAGTGATATCTTTATTTGAATCATTTGTGGGTTCACTGTCAACCTTGGTTGTGCTAGATGTGAATATCTTTCCAGTAGGAACCCACCTAAGACCAACTGTCTTGAAAATTTTACCCGTCGGTTTCCACCTAAGACAAGATCTAGGAGTCATTGTTTTCTCATGCACAACGGAAGTTTTTTTGATTAAAAGCCTATGTCCTTTTAGGATTTATCTTTCTGGTTTCTTTGCAACACTTATTTGCTCTACGGGTTTATTTCTGTTCGTTGTCTTATTGGATGGAACCTTAGCACGTGAGTTGACTTCATTTAGGAATTTTGTTACGCAATGATCATGATTTGCATTAAAGACACATTTTTAACATGTCGAGCAAACAAAATGTTTAGAGTCAGAAAAATTTCTAGAATTCATAGAGTGTTCTGCTATGGGCACAGTCTTTGTCATGACAAAACTATTCTTGGATGCAGACCAATTAATAGATGTTTGAGTATTGCTCCTAGGTTTTGGTTTTCTACCATTAGCTGTGCTTTGTGATGTAGCAGAAGGCATCACACTAGGTCTTGAATTCCTATCACTTTCTTATGTCTTTTTCTTAGCTTCCTCTAGGTAGTGATTATAAACCATGTCATTTGAGCTATACCTAGATGAGCTAGGTGCAATCATGTGATGAGGTTTTGCAATAGCAGATTCTCTTTCCTTAGGAAAATAATGTATAGTGATTGGTTTTGACAAATCATTATTGACATCAACTTGAGAGGAAAATTATGGCTTTGAAATTGTAGGTCATTCAGACTTAAACGTAGTCGGTTGTCTAACAACTGATTGGTTTCTATGTAGTTGTAAAACCGGTTTCCTTAAGATTGATGATTTTGCAAACTTAGTATTCACACTATTTCATGTTAATTTTCTTAACTCATTTTTTAATGTTGCAATTGCAAATCCTTTTTCTTAAAGTTAAGCTTTGAACTCAGCATTTTGAGCAATCAAAGAAGTTGTGTATTCTATAGTCTTAGCTCTCGTTGTCTTGATAGAATCAGACAGTTCTTTGTAATGCCTTTTCAAAGTCTCATTTTCCTTAAGTAATTTAGCCACTTTGTATTCCAATTCGATGTTTATTTTTTCAATTACATCTATGTTATGTTTAATCTTGGCTTCATTACTTTTTACTTTCAAAAATTGACCATGTTGCCCTTCTTTTAAAGCTTGATTTTGATATTTAAGTTCAAGATTAACACAATGTGCTTCCAGTCTTAAAAAATCTTTTTGAAATTGGGCAACGGTCTGTTTGAGACAAATATTTTCAGATTTGAGGGATTGATTTGAGTGTTCAGTTGTCTAGTTATCAGTTAATTTAGCAGGCAAAAGACATGTGTCATGATATTGTTTAGCATTCTGGTCAACCTCTCCTTCATTATTGAATTCAGGTTGCTCAGTATGTTGTTGTCCTATAGCAAAGACATTGATTTCAATAGTCGTTTGTACCTCAGCCATTGGCTCTTCATCATATATGGGTCTGATATATGCATCACCAGCATGTGCATCATTCCCTGATCTACTGCTTGTATCCTGCTCTCCAGATTCTGTCCCACTGCTTTTTGTGTCAACCAAACTAGCATCCAATGCTTTACTCGTATCAATCTTTTCCTCTGTAATCTGTATACGTCTTTCATTCACCCTGCTGTCATACTCTCTTTAATGATGTGCTCTTTCATCAATTGACTTCTTAACAGATTCCATGTGTTGAATTAGTGTATCACGAAATTTTGGAATCTCGAGTTGAGTGTATTGTAGAAATTAGTTGCATGTCATTACAACATATTCATCATCTAAATAAATCCGTGACTTGATGAACATCTAAAACTGTGTCTCGAGTACTTTAAAAGTAGCCATGGATCCAATCTTTTGAAATTCTTCATTGTCAAGATGCTTTTCTAGTTGATCTATGTTTAGGAACATTGTGCCTATAAAAGTCTCTACATCTTGACTAAAGAGTGTCGCAAATGCGCGTTTGAATCCACACTCGGTTCGAGTTCCTTTTATGTCGTTGTTTGAAAGAAGCTTGAGGTGTGAATGAAGTTGTTGAAAAGATACCATGAAACTTTCTTTTGCTTTGTCTTGAATTTGTTGCATTTGTTGTTCTTCCGAATTAGAACACGAAGATAAAGTATCTTTCGTTTCCATTTTACCATGAATTGTGAAGTGAAAATGATTTGTAGGATCTTAAGTATGTAAAGTGATTGTTGTTGTGATTGAAGGATTTTACAAATTTATGACTTAAACCATAAAAAGAATCGACTTTTATGGGATTTTACTAAATCAAGAAAAGACCATGAATGAATAATTAATTGATGTTGAAATCGTTGTTGAAATTGAAGAAATTGAGCTTTTGTTGGTGAAAAATAAGCTTAAAATGATGAACGTTGCACAAACGTTGAACTTTAAATGAGAAACAGTTGATTAAAACTCAAATAAGGACTGACGGTGCAATTACGATTCACTTTTAAGGACAAATGGATGAATTATAGGTAATAAGGACTAACAATGCAATCATGTTTCAACATGGAGAGTTAATAAACAAAGAAAGGACTAATGGTAAAATTCACTTGAAACTCAGGGATTGCATGTGCCAACTTTCCAAAGAGTGTAATAAATGAAAATTTTCCCACCCTTTTAATAACTTCTTCTTCGTTTTAAAATAAAGAAAAAAAATGAACGTTTGTTAAATGTGGTCTCGCGAAATGCTACGGTTATCGTCAGTTCAATTTGAATATACCACATTGATCGAAAAGGTGTCACAATCACAATGATATAAGTTATACGTCTCGTAGTGAACTGTCACTCGAACTCAAAAAATCCTAAATTTACATAAACTAGTAGATTGGTTTATGCTAGCATGTGAGTTGTTCATTTCTAACTGTAAATGGTTGTTCAGTTCTCAAAACAAATGAGTTGTTCGGTTCATAAAGGTTTTGGTTGATTAGTTGTCTAAGTTGTTCGGTGCTAACATGGAAACCGGTTGTTCGGTTGACAAAGTTGTTCGGTTCCATAAGATAATTGGTTGTTCGGTTTCTAAAGGAAATAAGTTGTTCGGTGTACTATGTCTCTTTGAGAAACCAACAAAACAACCCAACGTCCATTTTGTCTCTTTGTTTAACAAACCAACACAGATCCACAATTATAGGAAATGTGTCCCTTTTTAACCGTGACCAAGAAAAAGCTCACGAAAAGCTAAAAAATAAGCAGTTTTATAAGCTGCAAATAAGCTCGAAAATTAAGACCTTAGCACCACAAGAAATAAGACACGAAGAAAAGCTTTTAAGCCAAGAAAACTTGTACCACTTTTAAAAAATTTGAGTGTGTTGAAACAAGCAGAAAAAAACGTAAGCCAAATCTAAAGAAACTAATATATGCCGAGACACAATAAGCATACAATAAGCCACCGAATAAGCTCAAACAATTTACCACAACTTAAACCATTAAACCCACCCGTGGCGAATGATACCAAATGTCGAAAACCCAGAATCACCTTCACTTCACCATTGAAACAAGAAAAATAGAAAGGAGATAAATGATAAGAATTGTAAAGAGAGGTTAGAGAGAGAAAGTAGAGAGAAAATAAGAATGGTTGAATCTAACACATGTGTGTGAAAACAAATGAGACTAACACCCTCTTCACACTTAGAGAGGGGTATTTATACATATACCACATGGGCTTTGTTGGGCCGAATGGTGTTTAACTTAGGCCGGGCTCAGGATTATTTAGGATTACTTGGGCTTTAGCCCACAACACGTGACCGATTAGATTACATAGGCAAGCCCGTTTACCCTTTCTAGCCTATTACAACATTACATAAATAAAGACCGAGACCTAATATTCATAATGAACGAACTTCTTGTTCGACTCAATATTTTGAGGCTAACATAAACCTATTCTAAACCTATGTTAATTCCTAAATCTAATGGATAAGAGGGGTTTTCAGCCTGAGAGACTGGCACAGGTTTTGTGGTGACTAAAACTAATTCAAGATACTAAAATACATGCAAGCAAATTAACAGAAGATAAAAGAGCGGTCTAGCCAAATATAAGAAAACTGTATTAACCATTATTAATCCAATCATAACGTTGGTTTGTTTATTTAATGCAATGATTACTTATCTCGAGGCGGCATATCATTCTTAAGACTTAGGTGTTACTTCTTCCTAAGACAAGTCACGTAGAATTCTGTCATAATTAGACGCATCCGCATAAAGCATTCTTATTGCTGATTATAATCTATATTAAGGATTAAAGCAATGGTGATCTTGTTAAACCCTAGCTCATGGAGACTTTACCCACTTAATGCTTAACGACTCTTTATATACTAGTAGTCCACTGTTCGAGTCCTTACCAATGGAATAAGAACGTACTCGTTGATATCGAGGTCATCTTATGGCTCAACTAAGCTCACTAAACTAAAGGTAAGGATAGGTCAATATTTGTGATCCTATGATTGTAGATATATAAATTGCAATATGGAGTGCTACCTCGGACTCTTAGCCTACGCCCAAACAACACCGAAGTTGCAGCACATTAAATATGTAGGACTAGACCCAGTTGAATGATAGGTCGCATACTTAAGCAAGTAAACAAGTATAAATTGATAAACATAAACAAGCAATCAACGATAAATTAAGAAATTGAGATAAAGAAACTAAACATTAAGATCTTCATAACAATGGCTAATACCCGAAGGTATTAGCCTTGAAACGTCATAATTAATACAAAAGTAATTATTTAGTTAAGGTAAACTAACTGAGTTAACGAATGATACCAAAAACTAAACGATTACAAAAGTATAAAAATTACACGTTGTCTCCTATGGAATTAATAGCGTTGCTTGACCTCTTATGCTCTTTTTCTCTTATGAAAATTAACTTTTATGGTTTACGTATCGAGAATATGATTTAGCATACCTAAAACTTGTTTTTGAGTTTTCTATTTTTAGGGTCTAGAATATTTTTGATACGTCATATCTAATGTCTTGGATACGGCGTATCGGGGGTTTCTTGGAGTAGGGACCATGTTTGATATCTTCCAGAATATTTTATTTATATATAGCTTTAATACGGCGTATTGCCTTCTTCTGGATACAGCGTATTGGATCTTGTTTCCTTCGTGGTCATTGGTGAGTGCAGGCATGGATACGCCGTATCTTCCTTGATGGATACGGCGTATTGGTCGTCAGAACAGTAACATTTAGAATATCTTCATTTAAGCTCCAGAATGCGTGCCTTTTAGTTAAATTTCACCAAGTACTCCATAAATACTGCAATTCTTAAATACAAACGATTAAGTAACAATTCTTTGCAATAATTATACAAAATGGGTTAATTACATAGGATAAATGATGCTATAAAATAGACGTTATTTGATGTCATCAATTTCTAAGCTTAAACCTTCTTGAGCCTCCATAATCAAACCATCATAACTCTAAATTCTTAATTCTTTCTTGGTTACTAATACACTTGGTATATGATTAGACAATCATTAGAGAAATTCTTCCATTTGTGAAGGAGCTAGACATCTTCCCTCCTAAAAGCTCATGGAGAGCCACGACATCACCAACACACATACACGTGTGTTTTTGTGAATAATTTTCTGGATTAAGACTTATCTAGGCCCAAGGGTAAATGGGTAATTCTGCCCATACTGTGTATTTTGCACTGTTAGTCCCTGCCGTTAAGTCTTTTGAACTGTTAGTCCTTTTTGTTAACTATTTTCCACAAATGGTCCTTATTTCAAATAAAACTTAACAAAAAGACTTTTCTTATATCCTATTATCCATATAGAAGTCTATATATAATACTTATATAAATTTGAGGTGTTACAACTCTCTCCCACTTATTTTGTTCATGTCCCTACAAACTACCTGGGGTGACTATCTAGACATATATTAATGTTTGGGCACTAAGTCTCCTCCACTTAGATTGTACTTACCTATTTAACTTCTACTATTCTGGATGTTCTATCTAATCATATGTCTTGCTATAACAACTTCTAAACTTACCTAGCACTACTTATTCTAAAACTTCTAAAATTTACAACATATCAAATGCCTAATACTCTGATAACGCCCAAATTATACATAGTTTCAGTGGCGTTATTTGTATATATTTAATCATTTCTTGTGAACTTTCGATACTTAATAGCATGAAATATATGCAGGTTCACTTGAATATATCCTAAGCTTAAAACACAACAAAGATTAAGTAATTATACTTCGGGAACACTATATACAAGAAAAGATAAAGAATCAAGCTTAAAAGTGAAAATATGCGCCACACTTATCCCTTGTGCGTCGTACTTCCTCTCAAGTCAGTAGAATTAAAGACTTAGTCAATTGAACGCATTAACTCCACAAGTACGCCGCACAATTTCCTTTGTGCGTCGCACTTTCTATCTGACAATGAAGAATAAATGAAGATTTAATGCTACTGCATTAATACCTTAAGTACGCCGCACAATTTCCTTTATGAGCCGCACTTCTTTACTAAACATTTAATTTCCTCGCATTTAATCACCAAGTATGCCGCATATTTTTCCTTGTGCGCAGCACTTTCACCCCTCACTCAGCCTATAAATAGAGGCCGAATTTCATTCCATTTCACCCCATCCAAAAATAATCCCATTTCTCTCACACATTCTTCTATCTTCTCTCACACAAAACTATTCTCCAAACATAAACACCATATCCTTGGAGGAATCAAGATCAAACAACCAAGAACGATGAAGAGCATCATACTAGTTGATGAGGTGTCATTTTTTACACTTTTTCAGGGTCGTTTATCCCCCTAAATCATGTATTTATGCCCAAGATAGGTACTTAATCATTCCTTTTTAGATATTTCTCATTTGGAAGACATTTGGAAGAATTATACGTGACTTGGGCTCATTTGGAGAAGAAACGGACAAGACTACGGACCTACACCAACATTGATCAAGAATTTCTCTATAGTGGCTGGAGACGGCATCACAGATACAACGTGACGCCATCACCACGAAGATCAAGACGGCGTCACATGATTCCACGACGACATCAGAGCATACGACCTAGCTCATTATCTAGAATATTCTCTTTCATGACGGCGTCACGATTAAAACGCAACGCCGTCACAGTGTTTTTCCTATATATACAAACCCAAATTTAAGGTTTTGAGTGTGTAACTTTAGAATAAAAAGAGGGTACGAACCCTAGTTCATTTAGCAGATGTAGGAGACAATTTTAGGGCCTAAAAACCCTATTATACCTCTTCCAATTCATGTTTTAATCAATTAAGGATTACTTAATCATTCAATATGTCTATGTGTTGTTTGATTTATTGTTCTTGCTTTATCTTTAACATGCTTGGCTAAACCTCCTATTGTGTTTATTTATGATTGTATAAAACCTAGAATGTACATCTTGGTGGTGTTGCTTCTTGTAATGGATGTGTACATTAGGTCTTAGAAAACCAACTTTTGTCTGCATCGCTGTTGATATGTCTAGGGAAACGTGATTGTGTAGAAAGGATACCATTGGGTAATAGTCTTCATACTACCTTGCCCCTAATATGGTTGATCTACTCTTAATATATTTCACATGCACTTAGTGTACTCCTAGGGGCCGTGTAATAGTCTTCATACTACCTTGCATGTGCGTTGCTCTAGCGGCATACTAAGTAGACGGCGGGTTCGTGTAATTCGTTCATGCTTTAGGAAATAGTTACACAGATCATCACAAGTGTGACAAGGCAACAACACTAGGAGAAGCAATCTAGGGAGTAATACATGATTAAATAAACACAGTCTTTTATCTTATTGTTATCACCAGTAGCTTAGTTAATATTTAGTTTAAACAGCTAAAACCAAACCTCTCTCCAATTATATGATTTACTTGCTTTCCATAAAATATAAAAATACAAAAATAATCTTCTCTCAACCCTTAGAATTCTGTTAGACCGTGATCAAGCCTTCCCAACCTATTCCTCGAGTGAACGATAAACAACCCCGAGTCTTGCCTATACTACACTACAACGATTAGGTGCACTGCCTAGGGAGTTGTAAAACTTCTCGTGTAGAAGTCCTACGACGACCGCACATCAAGTTTTTGGCGCCGCCGCCTGGGGAATAGTTAGGTATTGATCATAGTTTAGCTTAGTTCTACTTGCTTGAATCCTTTCAAGTAAGATTTAATTCCCGCATATTAGCTTTCTTGTAGTCTATCTTTTCTTTGTGTGGGCTCATTTGGAGAAGAAACGGACGAGATTACAAACCAACACCAAGACACTTGAAGATTTGTGCTCATAGAGCCTGGAGACGGCGTTACCAGCTATACACGACACCGTCACAACTCATCAAGTGACGGCGTCACATCTTTCATGAAGGCGTCAGCCCGCTTCAACTAAAATGCAAATCTAGAAGATTCATCTTACGACGGCGTCACGACTAAAACGCGACGCCGTCGCGTTGATTTTTATATATATACAAACCCGAATTTAGGGTTTTGGGTGTGTAACTTTAGAATAAAAAGAGGGTACGAACCCTAGTTCGTTTAGCAGCTTTTAAGACGATTTTAGGGCCTAAAACCCCTATTTTACTTCTTCCAATTCATGTTTTAATCAAGAAGGTTTACTTAATCATTCAATATGTCTATGTGTTGTTTGATCTATTGTTCTTGCTTTATCTTTAACATGCTTGGCTAAACCTATTATTGTGTTTATTTATGATTGTATGAAACCTAGAATGTAGATCTTAGTGATGTTGCTTCTTGTGATGGATGTGCACGTTAGGTCTTAGAAAACCAGCTTTCTGTCTATAATTGCTGTTGATATGTCTAGGGAAACGTGATTGTGTAGAAAGGATAACATCGGGTAACAGTCTTCATACTACCTTGCCCCCTAATATGGTTGATCCACTTTTAATGTATTTTACATGCACTTAGTAAACTCCTAGGGGCCGTGTAATAGTCTTCATACTACCTTGCATGTGCGTTGCTCTAGCGGCATACTAAGTAGACGGCGGGTTCGTGTAATTCGTTCATGCTTTAGGAAATAGTTACATAGATCATCACAAGGGTGACAAGGCAACAACACTAGGAGAAGCAATCTAGGGAGTAATACATGATTAATAGACAAATCTTTTATTTAGGTTATCACCTTAGCGTAGAATTATATTTAGTTTATTAGCTAAAACCAACCAATCTCTCAAACATATGATTTACTTGGCTGTTCCATTTAAATTCAAAAATACAAAAGAATTTCCTCAACCCTTAAATTCTGTTTTAGACGTGAATCCAAGCCTTCCCAACATATTTCTCAAGTGTGAACGATAAACAAAAACCGAGTCTTTCCATATACACTACAACGATTAGGTTACACTACTAGGGAGTTGTAAAACTTCTCGTGTAGAAGTCCTACGATGACCGCACATCAAGTTTTTGGCGCCACCGCCTGGGGAATAGTTAGGTTCTGATCATAGTTTAGCTTAGTTCTACTCGCTTGAATCCTTTCAAGTGATTTAATTCCCGCATATTAGCTTTCTTGTAGTCTATCTTTTCTTTGTGTGTTTGTTTGTTAATTTTCATTTACGATTCCACTCTTCATATGGAAGAATACGAATCCACATCAACCTTTGGAATCCTTCTCAGGACCCTTTGACACTACTCACGCTAAGTATCACGGCCCGAATAAACATGATATTAACAATGAGGCAGACTATTGATTCTCTCCTTTTCAAACCCATTAATGAAATGACCAACCAATCTTTCGACTCTGAGATTTTATAACCTTGAGGATAGAACCAGGAATTCGAATTAGAACACAACGAAGAAACAATTTTGAGGAAGAATTGTTCAGAAATAGTTTTCCTAACGAAAAAGAATAGCTTACCATAAGGAACTATTAGGAGAACCTCAACCCCCTTTCTCGACCCTAGAAACCCAAGATTAGGAAAGGGCGAACCCTTAGAGTTTAAAGATTCCTTGTGTAATCGGCACCGTTTATACGAGCCTTGATACATAGATCTATAATCTCCTGTTAACATCTTTGTCTCATGCCTTATACACAAATAATAGAAAAAACATTTCAAGCACGTAGGAAAATCATACCACCATACAAATTTTGCAAACTTCGTTGGTTGAGCCAAAACATGCATATATTTATTGGATTTTCATTTATGTTGTGGACTTTATGATTTTAGAAGATTTGGGAAGCATCATTGATTAGTGGTTTAGTGAATTGTCTTAGGAAAAACCTTTCGCACTAACAACTAACTCACTTATGATGAGTCCTTTGGACTGAATTAGGTTTGCCCAGAAAGACGGGATGAGGTCGTGTTTAGGATTCATTATAGATCAAAAGAATTAATCTCGTTTCCCCTTTGAACAGGAAAGTTTGAAGCATTCTTCATGGACAAACTTAAAAGTTAGAAAAAAGGGATTTAAGCTTTATCATTAAAAATAAGAAAAAGGATTTTACAATGGCTTTGCATGAACTCGGACTAGTTACAAAGATTATGGAGACAATTGAAAAACTCAAGACCAACCCCATAAGTATCATCAAGCTTAAAGAGTAATGTGACTTCGAGTCTAGCTACAAGTTTCGTTAATAAAGAAAAGCGCTTCTTGGGAGGCAACCCAATTTACTTTTCTCGCATATTAGGAGTGTCATGTGTGTTTTATTTCTTATAATTTGTTTTATTTGTTTGACTATTTGGTAATCATATTTTGTATTGTCTTTAACCTCGTCTTAATTTCAATCAAAGGTATTTTGCAAACAATAAGTGTAGGGAAATTTATCTGGCTTTTAAGCCAAATTCAAACATGTTTAATGAATTGTTTAGATTAATTCGTGTCAGTTTCGAGTCATATGATTGAATTGTTAAATCTTAGGTTTTGTACAACTATTTATACAGGAATTAAGTTAAGGAACCAAGTGTAGGAAATTTTTCATCAAAAACAAAAATTTCATTTTCACATACTGTGGAGACGGCGTCACGATTAACACGCAACGCTGTCACCATGACACCTATGACGGGGTCACCACGAAACCTGTGACGGGGTCACTACAACCCTGACGGCGTCAAACTCCTAGGTTCAGAAACTCCCCCCCCTAAAGTGTTTCATTATTTTTGAAAATTAAGACTTGCACAGCCCCCCAGGGGGGGGGGTCAATTTAATATATGTATTATTCTGCTGTTAACCTGCTAAACCTAATGAGTTTAACAATTCTTTTATCCTATCTATCGAGTTGAACCCTAAATTCATATTGTATATTTGGTAAAACCCACGTTTTATGCTTGGAATAATTGTCTTGTCTTTGATTACAGGTTATATTTGATGAGGAGAAGCTTGGAAGTTCTTAGGAAGTTTCATTGGATGATTCTTGGAGGACGATTTAACCAGTTAAACCAGGGGAGTACTAGTTTTCTTTCCTTGTTTTCTATTCCCTTTATTCGTTTTAACGAGTACTTATATAGAACATTAAGGACAATGTTCAACTTAAGTGTAGGGGGAAATAAGCCTTAGAAACTATTCTTTCATTTGCCATTTGCTTTCTCCTTAAAATGATGGTTAATATATCGAAACATAACATAAGAGGTAATTTTTACCCAAATTTAAAAAATTTTATGACACATACAGACGAAAACCGAGTATTAATAGCGTCTCATGGATAGGAATTTATATGACTAGCACAATAACCCTCAGAATTCCACCCCAAAATATGAGGTTTACCCTTAGATCTTTAGGAATTCGGGTACCCATCGTTGGTAACCCAAGATGATTTTATTTTTACCCGGTTTGAGTTAAGGTTGAGCTATAGGCGTGCATGTCTATTCCATCATTATGGCCATGTATGCATTGCCTTGTCGCCTTTTCTTTAATGTCTGGTGTTAGTAAAATCATTTGAGTGTACCGATAGCATAATAAATTCTAGAACTTGTTATTGTGATGCATTTTGAGACCGCATAGTAAGAGGCATTAGGAATAACCTATGTTTTAAACATGTAATTGTTATGATGATCACACTGATCATATAAGTATCCTATACCCTTACCATGCACTCACCTTTAGTGCAGGATACCCCTAGTACAACCCTCCGAGCCTATCCTTTTTTATAGTTCTCGTAATTTTATGGTTAATCAGGACTACTAATAAAGAACATTCTCACCCCTTAAACCAATTGTTACACCCAAATAGCCTTAGCCTACCTTGTATGTACTCTTTAGTACATTATTGTGTTTAACCCAAGTTAATTATTGAGTACACGGTTGCTAAGCCCTTATCCTTGTAAATACAGTTTTAGGACGATTGGGATTCATGATAGTATTTATTTCGTGAAAGAATGGGGAAGAAAAGTTAAGTCAATACCCCCATATGTTTGTCAAATGATCTCCATGTTATTTTGATCCACCTCAACTCTGGTCATTAGTTAGATTGTAAATATCGAGCATGTAAAAGCTTAAATGTAGGGGTACGTATTATAAACCCCATGTGATGTACTATGTTATTCAAAAATAAAAAATAAGAAAAGAAAAAGAAAGAGATTGATGTAGAGTTGTGTAGAGTTTGTAGATCTTCGTCCGAGTCTTGGCTTAGCAACCAACCCAAAGTGTTTTCGTGTAAATAATTAGCTAACCCTTCCACTACAAATTCACCCGAAGCCAGCCAAATGTATCCCATCCGTTTTTGTTTCCTTTATATGTTATCTGACACCTACACCCCATAACCCTTTAAAAGACCTCTTAGATAGTAATGAATAATACTTGCACCTAGCGGTGGAGGTTTGATCCTTTACCATGCCTATGGTAATCTATATGCTATGACACGTAATGAGTGTTGATTTTTTGTTTCACCCATATGTTATAATTTATTATACAACCGAGTGAAAGAGAGAATCCCCAAACACTTATGTAAGGTGCTAGTGTATACTTTCCGTGCTATTAATTACAAAGTCTAGAAGGTTGTTTTGTAAAATACTTTTCAAGAGTAATTAAAATGACCCCTCATATTGTTATTATCTAGGTAGAAAAGCCCATTTGCTTGAGGACAAGCAAATCCCAAGTGTAAGAGTATTTGATAAGGTGTCATTTTATACACTTTTTCGGGGTCGTTTAACCCCCTAAATTGTGCATTTATGCCTAAAATAGGTAGTTAATCGTTCCTTTTCAAATATTTCTCATTGGAGGGCATTTGGAAGAATTACATGTGACTTGGACTCATTTAAAGAAGAAACGGACAAGACTACGGACCTACACCAACATTGATCAAGAATTTCTCTATAGTAGCTGGAGATGGCAGGACAGATACAACGTGACGCCATCACCACGAAGATCAAGATGGTGTCACAAGATTCCACGACGACGTCAGAGCATACGACCCAGCCCATTAGCTAGAATATTCTCTTTCATGAGAGTGTCACGATTAAAACGCAATGCTGTCACAGCGTTTTTCCTATATATACAAACCCGAATTTAGGGTTTTGATTGACTAACTTTAGAATAAAAAGAGGGTACGAACCCTAGTTCATTTAGCAGCTGTTAGGGATGAATTTAGGGCCTAAAAACCCTATTGTACTTCCTCCAACTCATGTTTTAATCAAGTAAGGTTTATTTAATCATTCAATATGTATATGTGTTGTTTGATCTATCTATGCTCTTGCTTTATCTTTAATATGCTTGGCTAAACCTTCTATTGTGTTTATTTATGATTATATGAAACCTAGAATGTAGATCTTTGTGATGTTGCTTCTTGTGATGGATGTGCATGTTAGGCTCTAGAAAACCAGCTTTTGTCTGTATCGCTATTGATATGTTTAAGGAAACATGATTGTATAGAAAGGATACCATCGGGTAACAGTCTTCATACTACCTTACCCCCTAATATGGTTGATCCACTTTTAATATATTTCACATGCACTTAGTGTACCCCTAGGGGTCATGTAATAGTCTTCATACTACCTTACGTGTGCGTTGCTTTAGCGGAATCCTAAGTAGACGTCAGGTTTGTGTAATTCGTTCATGACTTAGGAAATAGTTACACAAATTATTAAAAGGGTGACAAGGAAACAACACTAGGAGAAGCAATCTAGGGAGTAATACATGATTAAATCAACACAGTCTTTTATCTTATTGTTATCACCATTAGCGTAGAATTATATTTAGTTAATAGCTAAAACCAAACCTCCTCTCAATTATATGATTTACTTGCATTCCATAAAACATAAAAATAATCTTCTCTCAACCCTTAGAATTATGTTAGATTGTGACCAAGCCTTCCCAACCT
Source organism: Tanacetum coccineum (assembly GCA_026074375.1). Taxonomy (NCBI): domain Eukaryota; kingdom Viridiplantae; phylum Streptophyta; class Magnoliopsida; order Asterales; family Asteraceae; genus Tanacetum; species Tanacetum coccineum. The sequence goes on along the minus strand of BQNB010020761.1, from coordinate 41,714 downwards.
ATTCCCCGAGTGAAGGATAACAACTCCTCGAGTCTTGCCTATACTGCTACTACAACGATTAGGTGCTCTGCCTAAGGAGTTGTAAAACTTCTTGTAGAAGTCCTACGACGATCGCATCACTAGTTTAATAATGAAGTTTGTTATTGAAGCAAGTTATGTTATGAACTCCTTAGCCATGAGAGGCTAAATCTCTCATGACTACTTGGTGATGTTATGATAATGAATAAGTGTTCGGTATGATCTTGATCCATTTAATCTCAAGCTTATGTTGCAATCCTGTAATATCCTATCTTATCAAATTTTGTTTATCAACTTAGATTATATAATCATATCAGTATAGGGCAAAAGATCCATTATGATCTATGTGGTTTTTAAGATTTGTCTGTGATCTTTATCGTTTGTGTCAAGAAATCCACTTTTGTAAATTGATAAATAAATTAAGCTTTGATATAATCAGTAACTAAACTATTTGAGTGACACATTTGGTCCAGTCTACTAAATATAAGTCTTGAGTTAATCAAGTTAATTTTTGAAAACGTTTTATGACGAGAAATCCTTTTTATAAGTTAAAGGTTCCATCTTTAAGATCTTAATCATTTCCAACACTTATGAATTATTTTCAACTATCTGAGTAGTCAGCTTTATTATCATTGGTAAAACAAAAAGTTATTTGCAAGTTAAAGTCTATTTTCATTTTGATTATCTAAACACTACTCAAATCCCTGTAGACGACCTAGTCTTACCCAAAAAGATTATACTACATACGTGGGTTATACTTTTACCCGTGTGTTTACCTATAATAAAATTGGTATTTTCAGTCCTTATAAATTTAAAACTTTTGAAACACATCAAAGGTTTTGGCGTCGCTGTCGGGGATTTTTAAGCTATTCTATAGTCAACTCTGGAAAATTACTTTAACTCCCCCTCTTTTTTTTAAAAAAAATCGCCGTATAGTTTTCTGGAAAACTGACCCACACAAATTTCGCCTTTAGATGCATACACGTGCTTCCAATTCTAAACTTGTTGAACCTTTACCCGAACCTGAACGCACTCTGAATCGAAGACTTCGTCGACAAAACAAAAGAGTTCCATACGATCAAAGAAACAATCTACCTCAACACCCGAGAATTGTCTATCCGCCAATTCTCGACATCAATTACTTCCGTCACTTTCTTGATATTCTTCGAAATTATGATCCAATGGATGATGAACCCATGTGGGCTGTCGACCGTGTTGTCGCTTTGACTCCCGGTTCTGCAATTACTATTCCTGAAACCGCAAACGAATTTGCTATTAAAGGTAACCACTTGACTCTTGTCAAAGGAAACCAATTTGATGGTAGAACCAAAACTGATCCTCATAAACACATTCATGAATTCCTCGAAATCTGCGATATGTTTAAATACAGAGATACCAAAAATGAAGTTGTCCGCCTGATGATGTTTCCCCTATCACTCACTGGAGAGGTACAAACATGGTTGGACGAACTAAACGAAGGAACTATTGAAACATGGGATAAACTTTGAACCGCTTTCATTAGCCTATTCTTTCCCCATCTCTTTTTGACCGACTCCTCAGAGAAATCCATGCCTTTTCTCAAAATGAAAATGAATCTCTAACCTATGTTTGGCTTCATATGAAGGAAATGTTATGAAACTGCCATGGCCATAATCTGTCCAAAGGCAATATTATCAAAATCTTTTATCAGGGTCTCAGCGAAATAACCTAAGAAGTTCTAAATGTCGCAGCTGGTAGTATTTTTCTCTATAAAACACCAAATCAAGCTTATCATCTTCTCAAAGATAAAGTCTTACTCAAGCTCGATTGGGCTAAAAATCAAAAAACCAAATCATCTCTTAAGTTAACCGTTGCTTTCGCCGATGAAGGTAGCAGTAATCCTGATACTGACAAAATTATGGCCCGAATGGATGCCATGACCATAAAATTGGATGCTCAGTACAAAGAACTCTAATCTCGAGCTAAACAACCAACACCTGATCTTGACGATGATGACATGCCTATGTCCCATAAAGAAGAGGATAAATTCATGCAAACTTTTCGTAAGACTCGTTATTACAATGATTATCGCGACCAAGACTAGAATCGCGATAATTGGCGTTCAAGCGGAAGAAACGATTACCATCAAGACAACTATCGATCCAACACCGATGATAAACCTTACGATCTTCAAAAATAATTCAACGATTTCATGAAGTCTCAACAATCAACCAATGCTTTTGTCAAAGAAACATTCATGGACCTCAAAACTCAACTGAAAACAGTAGCAAAAAAAATCATCAAGCTTCCCTTTAAAACCTCGAAACTAAGTTTGACAGACTCGCTGACAAGCAATCTAGTCAACCTTTTGGATCTCTTCCAAGCTACACTTAACCAACCCCACGAGGTAGCAACTCTAAAGCTTACTAACCACTGCAAGCTCATAATGAGCATTTGAATGTTGTATTCACAAGAAGTGGTAAATCCTATAATCCATCGGATAACCTGGATGATCAACAGAATAATTTCAAAAACCCTATCAACTTTGATAGCGATGATAAAGACGATGAACCTACACCACAACCAAGAGCTCAACCCACAAAACCAGTCAAAGAAACACCGTTTACAAAACCATACAGGCTAAAAATTTCATATCCTCAACGCCTTAGAAAAGAAAAAAATGGAGGCCTAATACGGAAAATTTCTCGACATGATCCGAGCCGTCCGAATCAACGTACCTCTTGTTGACATCTTAGCCAAAATGCCTAACTATGGAAAATTCCTCAAAGAACTCATAAGCAACAAGCATAAAAGCAAACACATTTATGCCGCTTTCTTGAGCGATGAAAGTTCAGCGATGATAAAAATAAAGTTCCACTAAAACTCAAAGACCCATGAAGTTTCCTTATTCCATGTAGTTTCAAAAAAACTTTCTCCTGCAATTCTTTGGCCAATCTTGGTGCTAGCATTAACCTTATGCCATATTCCTTATATGCGAAACTATCTCTTGAAACTCTTAAACCTACCAAAATGAGCGTAAGATTAGCCGACAGATCATTCCAATACCCTGTTGGAATAGCTGAGAATATGCTCTTTGAAGTTGGTAAATTCATCTTTCCTACTGATTTTGTTATTCTCAAAATGAAAAAAGACAACAAAGTTCTCCTCATCTTGGGACGACCTTTCTTCACACTGCTGATACGGTTATTCGAGTTAAACAGAAACAACTTAATCTTGGAGTTTGAAAAAAAAACTCAATCTTGGAGTTGGGACTGAACGAATGATCTTTAATATCGACTCTGCGATGAAACATTCTTACTCAAACGATGATACATGTTTTAGTATCGATGTTATCAATGAAATCTTATAATAAGATTTTGACACTCTTCTAGATGAAGGAAGCAAAATCCTCCATTCCATCGAAGGAACCCTTCTCGAAGAAGAAATCTTTTTCAAATTCGATGAATTCATGGCAATGACTGCCGATGAAAATTATGAATCTGAATTCGATACCGAAGAACCACCATTCGAGAAAATCACCATCAACACCGATTATAAAATTAAAACATCTCTCGAAGAACCCCTTATGGATCTTGAACTCAAACCTCTTCCTGATAATTTGGAATATGTATTCCTGGAAGAACTATCTTTTCTTCCTATAATCATATCATCTAAACTCTTTACTCAAAACAAAAGCAAACTTGTATCCGTCCTTAAAAAATGTAAGGAAGCCTTTTCTTGGAAAACGACAGACATTCCTGGTGTCTGTCCATCATTCTATAGACACAAGATACAACTTCTGGATGACAAGAAACTAGTTGTCTAAAAACAAAGAAGACTAAATCCAAACATGCAAGAAGTTGTTAAGAAAGAAATCGTGAAACTCTTGGATACCGGTATTATTTACCCAATTACAGATAGTCCTTGGGTTAGTCATATTCACTGTGTACCAAAGAAAAGAGGTATTACAGTTGTCACCAACAAAAATGATGAACTTATTCGAACAAGAACCGTTACAGGTTGGCGAGTATGCATCGATTATCGTAAACTCAATGAAGCAACCGGAAAAGATCATTTTCCTTTGCCGTTTATGGATCAAATGTTAGAAAGACTCGCAGGAAATAAATATTTCTGTTTTCTCGATGGTTTTTCTGGATATTTTCAAATTCCTATCAATCCTATGGATCAAGAAAAAACAACATTCACATGTCCTTTTGGAACATACGCTTATAGGCGAATGCCTTTCGGGCTATGCAATACCCCAGCTACATTCCAAAGATGCATGTTGGTGATCTTTCATGACATGATCGAAGAATCCTTCAAAGTATTCATGGACGATTTTTCCGTCTTTGGAGACTCTTTTGACAAATTCCTAAACAACCTCGATAAAATGCTCCAGCGTTGTAAAGATGCTCATCTTGTCCTTAATTGGGAAAAATGTCACTTCATGGTTAAAGAAGGAATTGTGCTTGGACACAAGGTGTATGGTGCAGGACTTGAAGTTGACAAAGCAAAAATCAACGTAATCTCAAAACTTCTACCCCCTACTAATATCAAAGGTGTTAGAAGCATTCTGAGACATGCTGGTTTTTACTGACATTTCATTAAAGATTTCTTGAAAATTGCCCGACCTCTAACTAAGCTGCTTGAAAAAGATACTCCATTCGAATTCGATGATGAATGTCAAAAGGCATTTGAATTATTGAAAGAGAAACTCACATGTGATCCTGTGATCGTAAGCCCAAACTGGAATCTTCCATTTGAACTTATGTGTGATGCAAGTGATTTCACAGTTGAAGCTGTCTTAGGTCAAAAAGATGGTAAAAACTTTCACCTGATCTACTTCGCAAGCAAAACTCTAAATCCATCTCAACAAAAATATACCGTAACCGAAAAAGAACTTATGGCTGTAGTTTTTTCATTCGATAAATTTAGATCCTGTCTTATTCTATCAAAAACTATCGTTCACACTGATCATTCAGCTCTAAAGCATTTATTCAAAAAGCAAGATGCTAAACCACGTCTTATTCGTTGGATACTACTCTTACAAGAATTTGACATAGAAATCAAGGATAGAAAAGGTACAGAAAATGTCGCAGCTGACCACTTATCCCGAATCAAAAATGACAAGTCAAGTGATGACAGTGAAGTGGATGATAACTTTCCTCGAGAGACCCTTATGGAAATCAACACCAGAAATGAACCATGGTTCACAGATTTTGCAAACTACTTGGTAGCTGATATTATACCAAAAGGGATGACGTATCAACAAAAGAACAAATTCTTCTCTGACCTCAAACATTACTTCTGGGAGAAACCTTACCTCTTCAAAGTATGTTCTGACAGAATGATCAGACGCCGTGTATTAGGACCAGAAACCTAAACAATCTTAGCTCAATGTCACCACGGACCAACCGGTGGACATTATGGAACAAATGTAACCGCTAAAAAGGTCTTAGATTCAGGAGTTTACTGACTGACAATCATAAAAGAAGCTCATACTTTAATTCAACTTTGCGAAGCATGCCAAAAAATGGGAAATATATCAAAACGTGATGAGATGCCCTTAAACAACATTCAAGTATGCGCAATTTTCGATATATGGGGGATTGACTTTATGGGACCATTCCCAAAATTCCATAAATTTGAATACATTCTTGTCTCTGTTGATTACGTATCTAAATGGGCCGAAGCTCAAGCTTTACCAACCAATGATGTCCGAGTGGTTATCACTTTCCTAAAGAAACTATTCTGCCATTTTGAAATCCCCAAAGCTTTAATCAGCGACCGAGGTACTCACTTCTGCAACAAAATAATGGAAAAAATGATGAAAAGATATGGAGTTAACCACCGTTTCTCTATATCATATCACCCTCAAACTAGTGGTCAAGTCGAAAACACAAATAGAGCTCTTAAAAGAATTCTTGAAAAGACTGTTAAAGACAATCCTGCTATTTGGTCAAGAAAACTTGATGACGCTCTGTGGGCTTTTTGTTCTGTTTACAAAAAACCTACCGGTACCACACCCTACAAACTCATATATGGAAAGAACTGCCACTTACCATTTGAAATTGAACACCGTGCATACTGGGCCTTAAAGAATTGCAATCCAAATCTGATCGCTGCTGGTGAAAAATGAATGTTTCAGTTACACGAGTTAGATACACTTAGACATCAAGCCTATGAAAACTCTCGATTATACAAAGCACTAACCAAAGTATGGCACGATAGAAAACTAAGAATGAGAAAAGAATTCAAATGTGGAAACAAGGTTTTGCTCTTTCACTCAACGTATAAATTCAAACAACCAAAACTCAGATCTCATTGGCTAGGACCATACATAGTAAAACATCAATATCCATCCGGGTATGTTGAACTCTATGGAAAAGATAAAAAAACATTTATTGTTAATGGCTATCGACTTAAACTATATCATGAAGAAGAAGATCATAATGACCAAAGGGCAGAAGTTACTCCCTTCTTTCCCAAAGAATGACTCACTAGGTTTGAGTTTAGCTAACGACTCTTTTAAAAATTAAGCGCTTCTCGGGAGGCAACCCGTGCTTCACTTAAGTGTGGAGGAGTCCCTCCTCCATGCTTTTGCTCATATCCTTTATTTATTTTCTAAAAAAAACAACAAAAAATCTTTTTCTTTTTGTGTGCTTTTGTGTATTTACTTTTATGCAGGTAATATAACTTACATATTTATAAAATTATGATGTCTGCTCAAGAATAGCTCTCTCGTAACCGTATATCTCTATGCCCCGGGAAGTACCGTTTTTCTTAATTTTCCCTATTTTATCTCTATTATCAGTTATCACATTGAGGGAAATGTTCAACTTAAGTGTGGAGCAGAGCCAAATAGGAAAAATTAATCATATCCCTCCATGTTTGCCCTTCAAAAAATTTTACCAACTGACACTTTCAAGAAAAAAATCTTAATATATATATGCTTTAAAAATTAAAAAACGCTCTTAGCAAGGCAAATCCAACTGGATTGACATTTTAACTAGCAAAAAATCAACCCACCTAAATTGTGAGAATTATAAGCCTATAGAATATTCGGGTACCCACCTTTGGTACCTAAGATAATTGATGCCTTTAGCTTGTTCGAGTTAAGGAATGAGCAATTATATATATATATCTATTTCATCGTTATGGATGTGTATATGTGGTTTTGTCACATCTTTTGGAACAATGGTATTGGTTGATAATTATTATGAGTGGGTCGGTAATTTAGAAGCTCTAGAACTTGTGCTTGATCATCATTTACTAGATCGAAGCCTGATTAATCACATGTTATGAATCCCGCAAGTCCCTTTGCTGAAATACCTAAGTAAAGAAGTTAAAATTGAAAGATGAAGTTCTGTGCAAAGCCTTGTTATTACAATCCTGTTAAAAATGTGTAATATATATAGAAGTTCAAAGAAATAAAGGCTTATGTTCCGGCACATGAAGATTAGTATATGCTCCCGCTTCAGTATCAAGTTCCGCCCTTCGATCAGGTTTATGTGTCAAGTACAAGCCTATGGCAGCTGTCTAGATTATGACTGTGCAAATTGAGTGTCTTCATAAAAATATATATATAACCTTATCTGAGTGAACTGAGTGAATTCTAAATCAAACACATCTACCTATGTGAGGTGCTTAGCTATATGTCAATGCCTGAAAATTTATCTAAACCTGTAAACACTTGTAAAATCCAAATTTTCTCCACGTCACGATAAACAATTTTATTTTCTCGCTTTGATTGCTTGAGGGCAAGCAACAGCTAAGTGTGGAGGGATTTAATAATGCCCAAATTATACATGTTTTCGGTGGCGTTATTTATATATATTTAATCATTTTTTGTGAACTTTCGATACTTAATAGCATGAAATATGTACAGGTTCACTTGAAGATATCCTGAGCTCAAAACACAACAAAGATCGAGTAATTATACTTCGGGAACACTATATACAAGAAAAGATAAAGAATCAATCTCAAAAGTGCAAATGTGCGCCGCACTTATCACTCATGCATCGTACTTCCTCTCAAGTCAATAGAATTAAAGACTTAGTCAATTGAACATATTAACTTCACAAGTACGCCGCACAATTTCCTTTATGCGCCACACTTTCTATCTGACATTGAAGAATAAATGAAGACTTAAATGCTACTGCATTAATACTCTAAGTACGCCGCATAATTTCCTTTGTGCGCCGCACTTCTTCACTAAACATTTAATTCCCTTGCATTTAATCACCAAGTACGCCGCACATTTTTCCTTGTGCGCCGCACTTTCACCCCTCACTCAGCTTATAAATAGAGGCCGAATTTCATTCCATTTCATCCCATCAAAAAATAATCCCATTTCTCTCACACATTCTTCTATCTTCTCACACACAAAACTATTCTTCAAGCATAAACACCATATCCTTGGAGGAATCAAGATCAAACAACCAAGAACGACGAAGAGCACATACTAGTTTAATAATGAAGTTTGTTATTGAAGCAAGTTATGTTATGAACTCCTTATCCATGAGAGGCTAAATCTCTCATGACTACTTGGTGATGTTATGATAATGAATAAGTGTTTGGTATGATCTTGATCCATTTAATCTAAAGCTTATGTTGCAATCCTGTTATATCCTATCTTATCGGTTTTTGTTTATCAAATTATATAATCATATAGGTATAGGTCGAAAGATCTGTTATGATCTTTGTGGTTTTAAAGATTTGTCTGTGATCTTTATCATATGTGTCAAGAAATTTACTTTCGTAAATTGATAAATAAAATAAGCTTTGATATAATAAGTAACTAAACTAATTGAGTGACACATTTGGTCTAGTCTAAAAAATATAAGTCTTGAGTTAATCAAGTTAATTTATGAAAATGTTTTCTGATGATAAATCCTTTTAATAAGTTAAAGGTTCCATCTTCAAGATCTTAATCATTACCAACACTTATGAATTATTTTTAACTATTCGAGTAGTCATCTTTATTATCATTGGTAAAACAAAAAGTTATTTGCAAGTTAAAGTCTATTTTCTTTCTGATTATCTAAACACTACTCAAATCCCTGTGGACGACCTGGTCTTACCTAAAAAGATTATACTACATACGTGGGTTATACTTTTACCCGTGTGTTTCCCCATAATAAAGTCCTTATAAATTTAAAGCTTTTGAGAATATGATTTAGCACACCTAAAACTCATTTTTGAGTTTTCTATTTATAAGGTTTGTAATCAGGTCGATACGGCGTATCGAATGTCTTTGATACGGCGTATCGAGGTTTTCTTAGAGTAGGGACCACATTTGATATCTTCTAGAATCTTCACATTTTATATCTTTAATACGGCATATTACCTTCTTCTAGATATGGTGTATTGATTTAATTTCCTTCGTGGTCTTTGGTGATGTCCAGGCACTGATACGCCGTATCTTCCTTGGTGGATACGGCATATTGGTATGTTAGAACAACGATCTTCAAAATATCTTCGTTTAAGCTCTAGCATGCGTGCCTTTTAGTTAAATTTCACCAAGTACTCCATTATTACTGCAATTCTCAAATACGAACGATTAAGTAACAATTCTTTGCAATAATTATAGAATATGGGTTAATTACATGGGATAAATGATGCTATAAAAGTTACGTTATTTGATGTCATCAATCATATCATTTTTAAAATTCTATTATGATTCTGATTCTGAAAGTGTTTCTATGTTAAAGAATACTTTTAAATAGCTTTCGAACAATATAAAGAACGTCTTCTAACTCTTTACGCTTCATCTTTTATGAAAGAAACAAAAACAACAAAACTCGGACCTTTCTAAGGCCCTTGGCCAGTGGTTGAGGCCTTGTCCAGCGGCAGGCTAACCTTGGCCAGCGGCTGGGGACCTCAGAGTCTCCTACGGCCGGCTGCTAAGGTCCTCGGCCTTAGGTCGAGCCCAGTTTTAAACCACTTTTCGCAAAACTTGTCGTGATTTAAACCCATGATAACCCAAATGATTATACCACTAAAAAACATGTTTATAACCTGGAAAAAATACTTCCGAACATGACATTATAACATGGTTAAGGTTTACATAAAATTTAGGAGCGTGAAATCAATGTTACGGGCTTTAATCCAAACGCTCCATATAGACCCATTTCGTCAAAACATACATGTGACTACTAAATCAATTAAAACTGGACATAAATATGATTTGACATATATAAAAACTTTTGAAAATGTTTGGGGCGCCACAAGCAATATTAAAGAGTAAGCATAAACGTCTTCTTTTCCTATTGCACTCATAGCTACCATCTACGAGCCCCACTTATCATAGTATAACCTTCAAAAATGTAAACTGAGAACGGTAAGTCCTTACGACTTAGTGAGATAATGGAATCTGAATAAACTTTCATTTCTAAAAGTAAATTATAAGCACATGATTCTATATTTGGTATGACTTGTTGTCATCTTAATACTTGCTTAATTTCTGAACATATACTATAACTAGACGATGCTCGATCGTCCTATTCTACATAATAAATTCCCTAGCCAACAATTACTCTTCTTAGGGCACTATTTTATCATCGTGCTTGTTTACTCGGGTCATCCATGAAGGACGTAAGTACTATTTAAAGTACGGGTCATTCACTTAGGATACGTGGTCATCCACTTAGGATGTCATGGCCATCTACTTAGGATGATATGGTCATCCACTTAGGATGCTTGGGTCATCCACTTAGGATGCTACTATACAAGCACGGGTCATCCACTTAGGATGCTTCTACAGGAATTCTATATCGTGCACTTCTTGGGCACACTAAATGAATATTGGTGCATTTCTTGGGCACCCTAAACATGTTTACGATGCTACTTGTGAGCACCCTACTCATAATAGCGATGTTACTTTTGAACATCCTAAACATGATACAATGCTCCTCATGAGCATCCTAAACATAATGCGATGCTCCTCGTGAACATCCTAAATATAACATGCGATGCTCCTTATGAGCATCCTAAACTTATCTATGATACCCCTTGCGAGTATCCTACACTTGGCTATGATACCCCTTGCGGGTATCCTATTCTTGACTTGATTTCAGCTAAACCCCAATCATGACGTGATAATCATGGCAACCTTCAGCTATAATCCGAAGCTAAACAACACTAATACATCATGTATATGCTAACAACATGAAACTAAATATGTTACTCACCTTTAGTCTTGATTAGATTCTGTAAGCTTCTCACGAGTACCTAACCATGATATAATCATACTAACATCATAAGAACTTGCTAAATCATGTATCTTAACATATAATAGGTTTGTACAACTTAATATTACCATATAAGGCTCTAAATCATACTTAAAAGCTTTTTACAAACTCCTCTTTTTATGAAGAATTTCTGCAACCCGCTGCACTAAGTTGATTTTGACCCATTTAAACTTACATTCATGATCTGTAAATATTTTTGCTAGAAAGTAGACCCTTTTACCTTTCCGGATATGCAAGGCACATCTCCTACGGAGCTACGGTTATTTTTCTATGATTTTTCAAAGTCGGTAAAAAATCCTACACACCTTGTTGTCTCATTTTTAAACATATCCAGAACGACCCAAAACCCATAATAAGCTATCCTGATCTTTACCAAACTCATATCACAACTAATTAGACATGTTTAGGTAGTTATTCTTCAGGCTCTAAGCCAAAATCACTTATTTAAGTGCTAATTTAAGTTCTAACCAAACGCCCTTTTATTAATTATCATAAAGCATAAACTTTATCAATAGCCATGAATTAGCTTAATTCTCTAAACAAAAACTTCACAACTTTAATAATTCTGAATTATTATCATTATCTAATCCATGGTTCATTATAATTCAAGACTAAGGTTCATCTAATAATCAAATTAGCATAAAACCCTAATTTCTATCATGAACCCATTAACGCATACCTTGATTAAGGAATGGATTGAGCCTCCATAATCAAACCATCATAACTCTAAATTCTTGATTCTTTCTTGATTACTAACACAATTGGTATATGATTAGACAATCATTAAATAAATTCTTCGATTTGTGAATGAGCTAGACATCTTCCCTCCTAAAAGCTCTTGGAGAGCCACAACATCACCAAGGGTAAAAGGGTAATTTATGCTCATAATGTGTATTTTGCACCGTTAGTCCCTTTCGTTAAGTCTTTTGCACCGTTAGTCCTTTTTGTTAACTATTTTTCACTAATGATTCTTATTTCAAATAAAACATAACAAAAAGACTTTTCTTATATTCTATTATCCATATAAAAGTCTATAATTAATACTTATATAAATTTGAAGTGTTACAAATTAAAACTTTAAAATTTGTGACGTTATAGTAAATATGTCACCATGTTATCGGCTGAGAATGAAAAATGACTGACACGTCATTTTTGATTTTCTTTTTTCACTTGACTAAGGTTTGCAAGATGATAATATATACTGACTGGTCCCTACATCTAGCTATTGACTTTTGACTTTTACTTTATTCTACCACATTCCATGCACAAAATATGAAGAATAAATTGCAAACCACATATAGTAAATCAAGACTCAATTTTGACTTTCAAGACTATAAAATACAAACAGCTATAGTTTTTATTTTTTAATTAATTCTTTCAAGATTGTAGAATGCTATCACCAGAACATTTTTTCTAAAACTAAGCCTTAAATACAAACAGCTTTGCTTCGGTGAGATGCTCATCTGAGTTTGTTTTGTCTCAACGCCCCTTCATTGACTTAAACTAACAATGAGCCACTTGACACGATCAAGATAGCCTTTTCTAATTGCTCATCATTTTAGTGTACTAGGTTTTTAACCCACGCTCCGCTGTAAAGCGCGAGGTTTTAGCATCTGATTCAAAAACAAAACAATAACATTCAATTCATGTTTTAGTAAATAGACTTGTGAAGTTGCCTTATCAAACTGAAACTGCTGACAGATTTCATGAAAACATTTCAAACGCTTATATATAACCTACTAAACTGTCAAGCTTCATCACAACAATAATATTTTCTAGCTCCGTTGCAATAGTAGCGTTAGCAAAGGTTGCTTAAGGTGCCGAATATATACTCCAGCCAAGAGAGAACCTAGCTTCACCACATCTATTTGCCAACCCGTTCATTTCAGAGATCTTGATTTGACAGATATTTACACAAAAACCCGCAATTTGTGTTACAAAGACCTTAAGTGTAGTCCTAGATGGCTGTAATACCTACATATCCTTCTTGACTGATGGTTACTGATGTAAGTAATCTTTGTATATGCGTTGTAGTTATTGATGAGTGAGTCACGTAATTTGGCTAGTTTACCATTAAAATGACAATAGCAACTCCTAGTTCTAGGGCTATGACCATTCACCATAACTTTAATGAAATCAAGGGCCATGACCATTCCTGCCTTTTAGGCTCGTTTACCAATAAAACGGAAAGAGCAACTCCTAGTTTATGGACCGCCAAACGCATCATTATTAGTATGTTGCCATATAAGTACCCTGATATTTACCCGTTTTATAGATGACCATATCAAAGATTAAAGTGTGAGCCTGAGACACAGTTACAGTTTGTGCACGAATTGGTGTCAACGATGACTTCCTTCTAAGCTCTTGAAATTCAAAAAAACCATATCATTAAAGAATCAGCTAAAAAACAGGTTGCAGGAAATAGTGTTCGGATATTGTACAAATAAATACCAACACATCAATATAAGTTTATTACTATAATATTTATTATGTCAATAAGAATATGTTGCAATTAATCCATCACGTTTAATACACCCCATTATCTACATACATCTCTACTACTTTATAAAGAATTTAGCCAATTTCTAAAATTAGAAGTACTTAAAACTTTAAGTAAAAAAGATCACTATAAAAAGAAGTCTTAAGTAGTGGAAATCCTTATGCACGTTGTACAATCTTTTTATCCAACCAATAAAATTATGCAAAACAATTTAACACCCTCTTTAAAAGCCATTAAAAAGGCTGTTACATTCCAAGTTACAAAACATAATGTACAATATAAAAATATATATTAATATTATAAAACTTGATTTTATTAAAACCTGACACATTTGTCGTTATTAATCACCGATCGTCGAATTATAAATCAATTACGTTACATATTTAACGTAACTTATCATCAACTAGCTTTTGAAAAATTTAACATTTTATCGTACCACGTTAGTAGGAAGCTTTATGTGAGGGGTTTCATTTGGGTATACGTTTTGACGAGTTTGTTGGGTTTATGATTTAAAGTGCCCTGGCTCCTCAAACGTTTACTACATGACCTCTGAATTATGATGGCCTGAACAGTGATGCAATAATTGCATAATAAGTTCAATCAAATGATATTATATTATGACATAAAACATATTCAATCAAACTAAGACTTGACATATTACCCAGGTTATGTGACGAAGTCGTTACTTTCATTTCATATACTTTTGCCATCAATCAGATTTCACTGTACTGTTAAGGTGAGTTCATAGCCTCACTTTTAAATCTCTTGAATGTTTTCATAAACCCGTGAGGGGGATACATGCTATAAACTATGAATACAAATGTTTTCTAAATATATGCTATCATATTACTGCTTATGATCTAAGTCACTTTATGCCAAAAGTCCCTCATTATCATGGACCATTAATCACTTATGAGTGACCGCGAATATTGTGGATAGATCTATCAGGATTGACGAATCCCGTTTGTGTTAGCCGGATAGGTAACCAAACGCACTATATTTGAATATTATAGGTATATGGAAATTACCTATACCAGGGGCCATTATCTTTATGTATATATATCATAGCAATTTGGGTATATATTTACACAAGTCAGTTTGTGTGCCATGAGCTTAGAAGCAATTATATAATACCACAATGCAATAATACTGATTTCTATAATTCAATGCAATCATTACACTTATGGGTATAACAAGGAATCTCACTGTTTATTTATCATAAACCTATGAATTTCACTCAACCTTTGTGTTGACTCTTTTAAGCATGTTATCTCAGGTAATTGAGCAACTTATGGCATGGAGTGGCATGGACTTGAAGATGGCTAAAACTTGTTATCATTCACATTTTATGTTTCTAGATTTTGGAACCTGCCTTTGTAAAACTCTGGTTTTAAATGAATGATAACGTATCTTTTAAAAACATCTCTTTTGAGTCGTTTTCTATGATTATGACTGTTGTACTATGAAGTAATACCCCGGATTAGCTTCCGCTGCTATATGTAAAAATGGGGGTGTTACATATTTTAAATCATTAATAGCCAAAACATGTAACACCCCCAAAACATGTAAACAACCAATTAAATAGTAAAGTTGTAACGGCCCATATACGTTTTTTTAAAACAATCAAATTGTAACTGCTAACATTGAATTGTCATCAATTCAGTCAAATTGTAACGGCTGCATTCATGTGGTCCATTTGTAACGGTCCATTAAACATCATTTAAGTGTAAATTAGGGGTAAGCACAGTCCAAGGTCTGGACCGGACCGAGGACCGAGTTGGTCCAAAATGCCGGACCGAGGACCGAACCGAAATGAATGGTCCTGTCCGTGGTCGTCTTCAGTTCCGGTAACACCCCCATAAAATCACCAACGCAGCGGAAGTACCACTTTGGGTGCTTACTATCATAGTACAAAGTAACAAGTTATAGAAACGACCTGAAAAGAACATAATAAAATGTCACATTCGATTAAAATTTCAGAGTAAAATCAGGTCCCAATAATTTATAAGTTAACAAGATTGCAAGATAAATAACGTGAATCATTTTGTGTAAATGGTTATCGGATGTGAAGAAAACCGAGTCCTTGAGTTTTGTTGATATCCACGCGTCTCGAATGCTCCCAATGCTCAGCTAGCAAGATAATAACCTGAGAAAATACATGCAAAAACATCAACAATAATGTTGGTGAATTCATAGGTTTAAGTAAAAGCAGTATTGAAATAGTTCAAGTAATATTTCAGTAAGAAAAGTAGCGTTACAACGTTTCAAAGTATTATTTCTAAAATCCAAGTAGTGATTCAATAAATCAAGTAATGTTTAACAGTGGACCACAAGGTTTAAGATCAGCCAGCGACAATGCAACGAATGCAATGTCAAGTAAATGAATTATTATATTATCGCATTAAGCTCATGCCACTGAAACGTTAACCAAGCATATAAAATATGCATATCATTTGCCCCTCAACTAGGTAATATTGCAATATACCTTAAGAAATTCTCAATACAAAATGTCCTTTAGGGGTGATCGCGCCATGGATGTCACAACCCCAGACAGGGCAGTCACGGCCCAATAGATCTACTTAATGTACTAGCGCTTACCCATCATAGGTAATTAACAGTGCATGAAATTCAGGGCCTTTTTGCAATAGGTACTCATGCAGATAAACTCATAATCGGGTCAAGCATACCCTTCAAGCATTTGTGTCCAATTTAAAACAAGTAATATGTTCAAAACTCTTGGTTTTGTAAATAGATATTCAATGATTTCAAATCGTGTAGTAAGCAAATCAAGCTTTAATAAATTCATATGTAAACAACCATGTATCGCACGTATAAAATCATGTAGTAAGCAAGTAAAAGCTTTAGTAAAAACAAGTCATGTAACGCTTATGTGGTAAAAAGCAATAAGTTTACTAGTGAAACGAGCATGTATTCTCATCCCGAAAATAGTTATGAAAACCATTAAAGGAGAAAAGATGGGGCTATGAACTCACCGAGGAGTATGAAGACCAGAAGTGAATGGATCTTTGGACGAGCCGAGAAAGCGTCTAAGCACAACCTAAAAGAGGTAAGGACGCGCATAGAAGGAATAAGGAATATCGATACGTAAAAATAAAATCCCGAATGATCACAGAGATATGTTTCCGAGATATGCATTGCATTGCCATTATAACTTACAAAGTATTTTTTATACCTAAATAGTATACAACCTGCAATTAATACTGCATTTAAGTGTCTACTAAGCTCGCTTTATTGATTCTTATCTATTACTATATAGGCCGCTACTTTAATTTCTTAAAAAAGTCCGTAAACTATTTGCGAATTTTGTCAAACTTTAGCAAGACCCGTATCACTTAACCTATAAAAGATACAAGAATGGGGCTTTTCCCCTGGAAAAGCATACCTTAAGTCTAGTTTCCATAACATTAGGCCTTTTAATCAAACCAATTACTTCAATCCACGGAAGTGAAGTTTTTTTTACTTATCATAACTCAAAACAGAAAGTTTGCTGAATTTCTAACGCTTACGGTTTTCGCCATAAATCCTATTCTATAATAACAATCAAGTTGAATCCAAATAGATATGAAAGCTTATGATGTCTAGTGTTTAACCATGTTTTAAAACCTCAACTTTACTATAAAAAATGATGGAGATAAAATCCCATTTTCAAACATAGTTTCAGAACTGACTAGTTTATCAATAAATCGGTCAATCTCACACATCCGGAGGAGATATGGGCCTACCAACTCGACACATGTACCATTGGAATTTATTTCTACAATCCCATCAAATAATCCAGACCTTCTTAGACCAAAAGTTTGATGCAATTAACCCATTTATACCGCTGGTCTGCAGCAGTCCTCAAATTTCCTCCCAAAACACAAAATTTTGACTTATTTTACAAACCGTAATAGTTATTAAAGTGAATCCACTTGTAGATGTTAGATTAAAATATATACTTACTGGTGATTAGCTTTCCCTATCCAACATTTTTATGAGTATTAACCTCGAGTTTAATACATCTAATTTTTTAAGACATTTAAAATAGATGGCCAAATGAATTAAAAAAAAAGGTGTTTGGTTTTTAAGAGAGATAAAATAGAGAGATAAAAATGGTGATAAAGAATTTTGTTAGTGGTGTTAGTTTTTTATACTCGTATTAGAGTTTGTGTTTTACACATAAATGATGTTAAATGGACCACATGAGTGGCAGTAGATATAATTTTGACTGAAATTGATGACAATATCAATGTTAGCAGTTACAAGTTGACTGTATTAAAAAATATATATGGGACGTTACAAAGAAAGCTTTACCATTTAATTGGTTGTTATATGTTTTGGGGTGTTACAAGTTTTGGCTTTGAAATGAATTTAAAGGCTTGTTTTATAAAGTAGTATAGATATAGATTGTACCTATTACTTGTGACATGTTTTTATAGTGGCATTTTATTAAGGATATGGTAAGATTTTGCATTATTAATGCAAGATTATAGCAATATTGGAGAGTTGTTACTTTTTTTCAGTTTGTTAACAATCTTAAGTGTTGGAGAATGTTACTTTTGTTTTTATAGATCCAAAAAGAGAAGATGAAAATGGAGAAAACTCCCAAAGAACATCGAGCCATCGAAAAAGAAAGAGAGAAAGAGATACAGTCGCGTGCATCATGTTGATAAGGTAGCAGCGGTAACAGGAAATGGTATCAAGCTAAAGGTAAGGGAGGGCAGGTGCACCGGGCATTTCTTCCGCGAGAAGAATCGGTAGAGACGACGCGGAAGCCGCGTCAAACAACTTTTGGTGCGTCCGCTTGGTAGTGACGTCCGGTGGTAGCCGCGGATGATGTGGGGGAGGTAGATGAATAGATTTTATAAGATGAGGGAGAATAATGGGTATTTTTTTGTTTGTGTTTGTGTTTGTGTGGTGTGTAGAAATGGATATGAGTATAAATTTATAGTCATAAAATGTAACAACGTCCGCTTTTTAATGGTTTTCAAAGAGGTGTTAAATTGATGGCAGAATTTTTAATGCTTGCATAAAAAGATTGTACAATAAGTTTTGTAACTGGAATTAGTAACATGCGTTTTTAATGGCTTTTAAAGAGGTGTAAAAATTGTTTGGCAGAATTTTATTGGTTGCATAAAAAATTGTACAATGTGTATAAGGATTTGCACTACTTAAGACTTCTTTTTATAGTAATTTTTTTTACTTAAAATTTTAAGTACTTCTAATTTTAGAAATTGGCTAAATGCTTTATAAAGTAGTAGAGATTTAGCCCATTTTCTAAAAATAGAATTAAGTAAAAAACATTATGTATTAGGAAAGTTTAATGCTACATGTTTTAAAAGTCATGTCCAAAAGGCTGGGTGTATAATATTGAACACAATATTTTATTTATGCGTTTGTAACTTTGCATGCAATTAACCTGTAATTCGTTTTAACTTGCATCTGTTAATAAAAAGCCCATTTAAAATAAAATATGTAACAGACCAATTATGATTAAGAATGGTAACAGCCCGAGCCCACATATTGTGTGTTTAAATATAAACACCATTTATATATAGCTCTTTTATCTCTACTACTTTATAAAGCATTTAGCCAATTTCTAAAATAAAATACTTAAAAATTTTTAAGTAAAAAAGATAACTATAAAAAGAAGTCTAAAGTAGTGGAAATCCTTATGCACTTGTTACAATCCTTTTTATGCAATCCAATAAATTCCTGCCAAACAATTTAACATTCTCTTAAAAAGCCAATAAAAAAACGTGTTACATCCAATTTACAAACATAATTACACAATCTTTTTATGCAAGCAATAAAATTCTGCCAAACAATATAACACCCTCTTTAAAAATCATTAAAAAGGCTGTTACATTTTATCACTATAAATATAACAACAATCCATTTCACACACCACACAAACACAGACACAACAAAAAAATACCCAATATTCTCTCATCTCATAAAAACTATCATCCACCACCCCCACATCATCACACGGGCCCTACCATCGGACGTCACTACCACGCCGAAAGTTACCACCACGCCGGACGCCACCAACCGCTGTTTTCCGCCAGCTTCCGCCGCCGTCTCTGCCGATCTCTCGTCGGAATGACCGGCTGCCACCTGCTCTCCCCTACTTTAACTTGATCACCATCTGCTGCCAACCACTGCTACCTTATCAACATGATGTACGTGACTGTATCTCTTTCTCTCTTTCTTGTTCGATGTCTCGATGTTATTTGGTTAGTTTTTCTCTACTTTTTCATCTTCTCCTTTTTTATTTATAAAACCAAAGTAACATCCCTCCAACCTTAAGACTTGTAACAGCTGAAAAAAAGTAACAGCTCTCCAATATTGTTATAATCATGCATTAATAATGCAAAATCTTACCATATTCTTAACAAAATGCCACTATAAAATCATGTCACACGTAATAGGTACAATCTATATATATACTTTATTGGGAAATATATTATAAAGCATTTAGCCCATCTATTTTTAGAAGTCTTAAAAAATTAAGTAAAAAAGATTACTTTATTGGGAAAGATGTAAAACCATTAGAAAATATTCATCATACACATTTAAAAGCCTTTAATAGTCAAAACTTGTAACACCCAAAACAAGTAACAACTAATTAAATGATAAAGCTGTAACGGCCCATATACGTTTTTTAAAACAGTCAACTTGTAACTGCTAACATTTATATTGTCATCAGTTCAGTCAAATTGTAACGGCTGCATTCATGTGGTCTATTTGTAACGGTCTATTAAACATCATTTAAGTGTAAACCACAAACTCAAATACGAGTATAAAAACCTAACACACTAACAAATTCATTACACTATTTTCATCTCTCTTAAAAACACAAACACCTTTCTCGTACTTTATAAAACATTTAGCCCATTTATTTTTAAAAGTCTTAAAAATTAAGTAAAAATGATTACTTTATTGGGAAAGATGTAGAACCATTAAAAAATGTTCATCGTACACATTTAAAAGCCTTTAAAATCCACCGCCATTGTCACCGCCGTCTGCCAAGCTAATGATCATGGATTTGAAGGTATCGGGTACCCAAAGAGAAAGGAAGACGGGGGTACAAAAGAATATGGAGAGGTCTTCTTATTCCGGTGATGTTATTTTTTTTTTAAAAAGTGATGAAGGTTTTGAGAGGGAGATACTAAGAGAGTGTAGATGACAGTAGCAATCCCTAAGATTGAAGATGAATATTGAAGTTCTAGAGGAGATGAAGATGAATTATAACAGATCTATGTCTAAGCAGATGATATGAAAGATGACAGAAGAGAAAAGCTTAGAAGATAGAAATTAGATGACGGAGTATAGACTTAGTTACGAGATTATAAGTAGAGAAAGGATGAGTAGTGTGGAGATAAAGAAGACAGGGAGATGAATAGAAAGGAAGTTGAGACATGAGAAAGGATGAACGGGTGTTTAGATGAAGATAGTTGAAGTTGGTAGCATAGAGAATGATTAAGATGGATAGCTAGTGAGCAGTAGAAGAAGAGAGCTGATGTGAGAAGAAATAGATGAGAGGATAGAGCAGATAAGATGTATTATAGAAAGAAGAAGAGAAAAATAGATGGATGAATGATATGAAGTGATACGAGATGAAGGTGAGTTGAAAAAAGCAGAAGAATTAAACGATAAGAAGCAAGGGAGATCAGAGCATGAATGAAGAGGGTTTTGAGTTTAGAAAGCAGGGGATGAAATGCGCAAGATAGACAGCTAAGGGATGGAAGAGAATAGATCAGAAATAGATCAAGAGAGATAGAGATGAAAGCTATTAAGTGAGAAAGATGTAGACAGGTGATTGAAGATGATGAATTGAGAAAAGAAGATGAAAGAGAGTGAGAAGAAAGAGACAATTAAGCAGCGGAAATTGATGAGAGAAGGCACAGAGAAGGAAGAAGGGAGAATGTAGTAAAGCAGATGAATGAACGAGGGTTCAGACGGAGCAGCGAAAGAAAGTTGTACGATGAAGACGGAGATGAATAGAAAGAGAAGAAGATCAAGGATAGATAGAAAGAAGAGAAGCAGAAAGAAGAAAGAGATTGGAGATGAAAGATTAGAGAGAGAAGATGATAGATAGTGGGTAGAGGAGAATAGGTGATGAGTTAAGATTGATGAATGAAATAATAAGAGAAGAGAAGATGGGTAGAAGATTAGATGTGTGTAAGGAGAAGCAGAGATAAGACGAAACAGAGAGCGAAGTCAGATTTAGATGAAATGTGATAAGATAGAGAGATGATGTGTAGAATAAAAATGAGACGAGATGAGAAAAGAGATGAAGTGCAGTAGAAGGAGATGCGTGATAGATGGCAGGAAGATGATGAAATGATGAATGAAAGAAGTATGAAGATGCTAGTGTAGAAGAAGATGAAAGAATAAATAGACAGATAGAATGAGCGGAGAGTGTGTAGTTAATGTCAGGTATGAAAGAAGAAGTAGGTGAGATGGATTTCAGAGGAGATGAATGAGTCTGTTAGTAAGAAGATGAAGAGAGTAGATAAATAAGTTGATAGCAGAAGCTGTGGACAGATGTAAGAATAGAGAGATGACGTAAGATATAGTGAGAGGAGAATAGATAGAGAGAAGATATCAGAAGAAGATCTGAAAGATTAAGAAGAGAGTTGAAAAGGCAGTTGAATAGACAGAGATGAATTGAGAACATAAGAGAAGATGAAAGATTGGATAGTATGAACGACAGAGAGCGGAGAGAGATATTTTGATAAGAGAGCTAGAGATTAGTCAGATCTGTTGAATCATTAGAAGGAGTATGTGTTTTGTAGAGATATTAGAAGATGTGTAAAGATATGATAAAGTAGAGTGTGCGTAGTCAGTTTTGATAGAGAGATAGAAAGATAGCTGGTGATGATGATAGTTGAGTTTTTTGAATTGGTGATGAGTTGAGTTATGGTGATGTAGAAGGATATTACGTAGGAAGATGAGTTGTGAGATTGTGAGGATTGAGATTAGAGTAGAGATGAAGACAGATTAGAGTTAGACTGAGATTTTGTGTGTTGAGAATGGTAAAGTTTTTATTGTGAGTTTAAGAGAGCATGTTACGGGAAAATGTTGGAGATGATGTATTAAGATGGGCGAGTTGAGAGGTGAGAGATGAGTTAGTCTCCTGGAGTGGGGAGATAGAAGGAGAGTTGATAGAGATGCTAGTTGAAAGTGAGATGATAGATGAAAAGTAGTAAGAGAAAGAAGCAGATAGCAGTGATGTAGTTAATGATTAGAGTGAGGTTATAGTATTAGACGAGTTTGATCTGTAAGACTCATGGACAGTTATTGGTGATTGAAGTTGAAGCTAGAGCAGTTATAGTAGGGTGAGAGAAAGAGAGATAGATGATGAAGAGACAGCGAGAGTGACAGAGAGCATGAAAGATGAATAGATAAGTCAGTATTAGTTGAATGAATGTGATGAAGATGAATGAGTGGTGAGATGATGAAGAGAAGAAGGTTTCGAGTTGATACTGTTGATTGATTGAGACATTTAGAGAGATGAATATCAAAATGAAGTTAGATGGTGTCTGATGAGAAGATGCAGATTTAGATGGTGGATAGAAGAAGAGAAGCACAGATGTTGTTAGAGTGTTTCAGTGGGAGTTGTTCTTGATAGATAGTATGAAGATGAGGAAGATGAAAAGATAGTATAGTTCGGAGTTGAGGGAGCAGTAAGATTGAGTTTATGATAGAAGACGAGTTAAGAGCTTGTAGAAGCTGAGATGATGAGAGAGCAGATGAATAGAAGATAGATCGATGAGGGTTTAATGATGAATGAGGCGAAGGGTAGAAGATACTAAGTCTGGTAATAGAGCTGGATTAGTCATGCGAAGATAGAGAGTGGAGTTGAGTATGAAGAAGAAAGAGGTAGATAGAATAATAAGTAGATGATAAGAGTGTAGTCTTGAGAGAGGTAGATGTTGAGATATAGTTGGGAAGACAGGTAGTGCTTGATTAAGGGGTTGATTATGTGGATGGAGTATAGATAGTCAGGACAAGTTGATGTGCGTGAGAAGATGAATAGTATGATTGATTGGTTACAGTGATGAGAGAAAGATGAGAGGAGAAATGAGAAGTTGCAAGCAGTCGGGGATGAATTTTAGAGTAGATGCAAGTAAGTGGATGAAAGAGAAGATTGAAGAACGAGATATATTATAATAGGATCGAGAAGAGTAGATTATAGGAGATGATTGAGGAGTAGACGTTTAGTTTGAGTAATGTGGCTGCTTTGAGACGGTACGAGATGTTTAAATTTTGAAGTTGATAGATGTTTAGAAGATGAGATAGATAGCGAAGGGAGAAAAACGAAGATAGAGAGTAAGATTTGTATCGATATAGATAGCGAGACAGTAGGTGAAGATTGAAGATGAATTGTGTTAGTGAGAGAGAATAATGTATGAGCTTAGGTAGATATATTGACCTGTAAGAAGATGAACTAAAGAAGAAGAAAGATACCGAGTAGCAGTAGTTTTTGCTGATAGTAGAAGATGATATAGAAGATTGAATTAGTAGAGAGAAATGAGATGAAAAAAGTTGATTTAGAGTAGGTAGATGTGAAGAGATGAATGATGTTGATAGAAGAGCTAAAGAAGAGTGTAGAAGAAGATGTATAAGAGGATAAGGAAGATGAAGGATAGTCAAAGAAAGATTAGAAGCAAGAAAGAATAGAAGATATAGAAGATGATCAGTTAGAGAGATGATTTAGATAAATAGATGATGATAGGAGGATCGAGAGATAGCTAGCTAGAAAGATGAATGAAAGCAAGTTGATAGATATAATTAGAAAAGATTAGATGAAAGGGTTGATATATCCAGAAATCAGATGAGTCGGAGAAGAGAAGGGGAGATGTGACGAATAAGATGAATGGATTAATGGTATAAGAAGAGTATAAGTGCTGGATAAGAGAAAAGAATTTAGATGACATTAGAGATGAGTGTAAGAAGAGTGAGAGATTAGAGATAAGATCAAGAAGATGTAACAAAGAGAGAGAGAGACAAAGAGGTAGAAAGAAGGAGATAGAAGAAGAAGTGAGTTTTTAGAGACAGGAGAGACAGAATAGTCAGACGTAGAAGAGAAGATGAAAATAGTAAGTAGAATTAGTAAGATGATTGAATTGGAGGGGAGGGAAGAAGGAGATGGAGAAGATGATATGACAGATAGATGAAGAGAGAAGATAGATTAGATCAGAAGAAAGATAGATGTTAATAGATGAATGAAAGGGGAGAAGAAGTGATGAAGAGCAGATTTTAGCTCGAGTAGATAGCATATGAGAGAATAGAGCAAGATGGCACGGAATTGGAAGATGAGTAAGAGAAAGATTGGAAAAGTTGTAGTAGAACAGATTCGAGAATGATCATGTCGATGATTTAGTAGTATAGATGGATTTAGATAGACAGATTGAATAGAATAAGAAGATTTAGATGAAGAGAGTAGCGACAGAGAGAAGATGAACAGAGAGAGAGTGTAGATGAGATGTCGCACAAGCGGCACGTAGAATGAATAAGATATAGAATGTGAGCCCAGATGCAGAGATCAAGGATCAGTAGAAGACCAGAGAGGGAAAGATAGAGATGAATATAAGCATGATGTTAAGGTGAAATCATTGCAGAGATGATGCAGAAGACAGATAGAAGATTGAATAAGAGATTTAGTAAGGGAAGATAGATTTACAGATAGGTGACAGATGAGAAGATAGCTGAGTCAGGAGAGAATGGTGAACAGGTCAATGAGATGAGAGTAGTAATAGATGGAGAAGGAAGAACTGATTGAGCTCATAAGAGAGAATTAGAGTTAGATAGAATCAGATGATCTGAGTTGATGATAACATTTCAGAAGGGGAGAGGTAGAGCTGATTTCTGTGAAAGTTAAGTTGCTTGCAGAAAGTTGTATTGACTTGTTAAGATGACAGAAAGATGATTTAGATAGATATGGGCGTTATAACGAAGAAGACAATTCGAGAATTTAGAGATGAGATTGGAAGAGAGACGAGAGTTGAGATCAGAAGAGTTTGCTTAGATAGTGAAGAACTAGCATGAACAAGAAGAGATGAATGAACAGATGGAGATGAAGTAGAAGACGACGAGAGACAGATTAGAGATGATAGCGAATTAGAAGACGAGATCGGAGATAGATGAATGATAGAGTACAGACTAGATCAGAGAAGATGAGGCGTAGTTAATAGGCTATTAGAGGTTGCATTATGGGCAGATAGATAGATGGAATCGAAGCCTGATAAGAAGATCTTGAAGTAGATAGTAGTGAGATGAATAAAAAAGATAGAAGATTAGGATAAGTATGGAAGTGAAGTAGAGATGAGTATGTTAGATTAGAGTGATGAAAGTAGAGACAGAACAGAAGTATGATTGAAGAAGAGGATCAGAAGACTGTGGAGTATTAGTTATAACAAGTACCAAGATATCAGAGCGCAGATAGAAGATGAATATTAGATAGAACGATGTTAAAGAAGAAGATGAAAGAGAGACGAAGATGAGATGGGGGGGGAGAGATGAAAGAGAAGATGAAGCAGATGAATTGAGAAGAGGTGGACAAAGGCTAGAAGACCAGAAGTCGATTAGATGATGGAAAGATCGAGAATGAGAAAGGCAGATAACGAAGAAGTTAGATGAATTGAGGAAGATTGAATATAGAGGCAGAAAGAAACGTAGTTAGAAGAAGATAGTTTGATTTCAGTCAGTAAGATAGATGAATAGATTAGATGAATTGATGAATAGATATAGAGGATTAGAGAAGATTGTTAAGAGGTTTTATGATTTCGAGGTAAGGGCTAGCAAGTAGGGATGCAGTGAGAACAAAGGTAGTGAATGAAACAGAGTAGTATAACGAGATGCTGATGTAGAGTTGTAAAGATAGATGATATAAGGGGGAAACGTAGAGTTAGAGTACAGTTAAGCAGGATTGACCGATGATTTAGATGCTAGAGAGTAGATGCGCATGAGGATTCGATCAGAGACTTAGGAGATTAGTGGCTGATCTAGAAGGATAGGATATGTAGAGTTGAGAAGTAAGGAGATAAGAGATTAGAAAGATTGTAGATTAAGAAGATATTTCAAGAAGTGCACAAGATACGTAAGATGAATATAGTGAGTCAGAGGTGTAGATTATATAAGATGAATAGAAGTCTAGAAAGATAGATACTGAGATGAATGAGAGTAGTCAAGATTGAATCAGCCAATTAAGAGAAATTAGATATGAGATGAGGAGATAGAAGTATGCTAGAAGCGAGAGATGAAAAGATTGACTAGGAGAAAGACAAAAGGAAAGAAGAAGATGATAAGATGAGTGTTCAAGAGAGAAGTAGTCGATAAGATGGATAGTAGAGAGATAGTTGTGATGAGGAGTATAGAATATAGAAGAGAAAAAGCTGTATCGAGTTGAAAGTTAGATAGAAGGAGAGCTTGTTAGAGCAGTGGCGAGTCAGAATGGGGAGTATAAAAGTAGATGAACAGATTCCGGGTAGAAAGATGAAGAGGAGTTAGTTTGATAAAGAAGATGGAGAAGTAGATGTGAACAAAGAGATGTATAGATGAATGAAATTGTTGATAGTAGAGAGCAAAGGGTTAAGTTTATAGATCAGAGTTATGTGTGAGATGACAAGCAAGAAGTAAGAGAGATTAAGAGATTAGATGAGATGAATAATAGAGAGAGGAGAAGATAAGATAACGTTGAGAAAGAAAGGTAAGATGTAGATTATGAGAGATAGGAGAAGGGATTTTGAGCAGATAAGATAGAAATTAGGTGAAAGAGTTGATGTATTGATGAATGGATATGAGAGTTGTGGAGAAGATGAGAGAAGATAAGAACGAATTCGAGGAGAAGATTTGTGTGGGTAGAAGAGATGAATGAAAGATTCCTGATAGACTAGAAGATGAATGAGAGTAGAGAATTGAGAGATGAGAGATGACATGGGCTTCAGCGTGAGATGAATGATGGGAACTCGAGAGTAGAGAAGTCTGATGAAGAAGAGTAAGATCCAGGAGAGAAATGTAAGATAGAGTAAGAGTAGATCAGACGAGATGTCCGAGAGTGAGAGCGAAGTGAATGAATAGATCTGATTCATGGGAGATGAATGGAAGGAGGTGATGAGATAGAAAAAGATGTGATAGATGAGATGAGAGGAGAAAGTCGAGAAGTAGAGATAGATTTGATTGAGAACACATAGACGAAGAATGGCTAAAGATGGAGGAGAGATGAATGAGAAGTATATAGGGTAGATGAAAGATGAATAGAGAGGAAGAAGGAGAATTAGACAGCAGAGAAGCAAGAAGATAGTAGAAGATAGAAGGCAGATAAGATACGGGAGATATGTTAGGAGAGAGATGAGTAGATTAAGGGGCAGAACGTTAAAGATAGAGAAGAGGAGATAGATTCTAGTAGATTCAGAAAATAGAGAGAGATCGTAGCAGATAGATGGATATGTATAGACCAGTAGTTAGATGATCGTAGAGGAGAGAAAGATAGATTGCAAGATGGATATGAGTGCAAGATGATAGTAGAGATAAGATGAAGTCAAGATGCATCTAGAGAGGCAGATGGATAGAAGAGCGAAAAGTTAGAAAGGATGGAAGATGGTAAGACCAAGAGAGTAGAGAAGATAAGAGAAGTTTAGATATGAAAAGGGTAAGTAGATGATCAGGAGTATAGAAAAAAGTAAAGAATTAAGAATTATAGATGAGTTGAATGAATGAGATTTGTGAGAAGAGAAAGATAATGAGAGAAGCGTTTGATGAAAATGAATGAGATCTTACATTAAGAAGAACAGAGATTAGAGTAAGTTGCTGTAGCATGTGATGATGAATTTTAGATTCAGTTGGAGAGCATGTGGTGCAGTATTAGTAGATTTGATGTTCATGACTAGATGAATAGGCTTGAGAAGGGGATGACTGAGATAGAGAGTATAGTTGTCAGAATTGAGACTAGATGAATGGCAAAGATGAATGGCGTGACGAGTGAGATGTGAGAGAAAAGATTAGCAGATAGGAGATTTCTGGTGAAGTGAAGATAAGGATGAGGGAGAGTAGTTTGATAAGTAGCGTCGGATACAGATAAGAAGAAGTATAGATCTTAAGTTAGAAGAAGTAAAGGATGTGAGAGTTAGAGTGAAGAGTCTGAGTTAGGGTCTTAGAAGATATTAGAAGATAGTTAGAGAAGATGAAACAGATTTAGAAGATTTAGAAGTATGCATTGTATGAGATGGAGAAGGAGAAGTGGATAAGATGTAGGAGGTCAGATAAGAATGATGATAATTGAGAGAAGGTAAGAGTGCACAGAGAAAGAGAGAGATTGGAGTTGCTTCAGATGAATGAAGATAGAATGCGAGAGAAGAGAAGTGCATCAAGCTAAGAAAGACCTGACGAGGAGTAGTTCTAGTGAAAGCTGGGTGGGGAGTAGAGATTTTGAAGGTGTGATGACTAGTTATAGAGGCTGTAGAGATGATTGGTGATTGTAGAGTGTTTAGTATTGATTCTGAAGTAGATAAGATGTAAGGTTGAATGTTTGAAGAGATAGATAGAAGATGATTAAGTAGTAGTTGAAGAGTTGGTTGAAGTGATGATTTGGGTGAAGGATGAGAGATGCAGGAGAATCGGAGAGACAGACAGAGATGAGTCCAGGGAAGAGAGCTGATGTGGCGGAGATAGATTGAATGAAGATGATGAGAGTTAGCTGAATGATGAGGAGAAAGTAGTAGAGACTTACGAGATTGCAGATCAGAATCACAGATTTACAAGAAAGAGATGAGACAGAAAATGTAGTTGGAAGCTACGAGTTTGTAGGACGAAGATAGAAGGAAGAAGATCAGGAAAGAAGTGTTGTTTTGTTGGGAGTATGAGAGAAGTAGAGAAGAGAGACAAAGATGAATGGACAGAGAAGGAAAGAATTAGAAGATTAGTAGTAGAAGTGATAGATGATGAATGTCGATGAGAGAGGTTTAGATGAGGGAAAGATCGATTAGAAGAAGATGAAAGGACCTAGTCAAGAAGAGAAGGGAGTAGATATAGAGAATATGTGGATAGACAGAAGTAATGCGAGTATGATAGAGTCTCAGATGAAGAAGATGATTAGATAGAAAGATACTGAGAGAGGTATAGATGAGATAGTAGAGAGAAAGATGAAGGGTAGGGACTAGAGATGATTGCTAAGAGAGTTTTAGGGAGAGATCTGTTGGAGAAGGTATGAGAAATAACGGCGGAGTAGATGAATAGGTAGATGATGAAGATGAAGATAGTATTTGAAAGAATATACGAGTTCTAGAAAGGTATGAGAGAAGACAAGATGAAAGTAAGACGGTCCGTATAGATATATGCTAGATGATAAGATGAACAGAGAGAATATGAAGATATAGATACTAGTAATACTGAGATTGGCAAGATCGTAGAGAGAAGATGAGTGAGGAGCTATTTGACGAGGGAGAAGAAGTTAGAAGAGAAATTGGTAGTTGAAATTGTAGTAAAGAAAGAAGATGAAAAGGAGGAGAAGATGAAAGAAGAGAAGATGAGTTGTGCGTAGAAAGGTGTGAGAGGGGTCAGTGATGATGAATAGATGGCTTGAAGTTGATAGAAGATAGAGGAAGTGAATAGAGATGTAATAGATGAGACCGATGAGATGTGAGAGAGTAGAGAGATGAGATAGGAAAGGAAGATAGGAGTAAGAGGGAGTTAGGCCTACTGTTAAGATTAAGATGTAAGATGAATTGACAGATTAGTAGAAGAGATGAAAGTCAGAAGACAGCTTGTAGAAGAAGAGAGAAGATAATGTTCAGAGTAGATGAAGATGAGAGAGTGGTGAGTTGAAAGAGAGAATCGAGATAGAAAGATTAGATGAAGTTGCTTAGAGATGATTGAAGAGGGTTTGGGCAGAGATTAAGATTCAGAAATGGTTGAGTGAGAAGATGAGTAGGAAAAGATGATTAGATGAGAAAGAGAGATTGGAAAGATGGTGAAGAAGTTTTAGATGAATGGAGATGGACAGATGGAGCAGTAGATAGAGAAGTAAGAGAGTTGACCAATCAGAAGACAGATGTTTAGTTAGTGAGATGAGACAGACAGATGAAGAGAGTATTAGGAGTTAAAGATGACTGAGTTAAAAGAAGCCGAGTACTAGAGAAGTAGAGAGGGAGTTGTTGAGATTGTTTAGGTGAAAAGAGACGATGAATGAGATAGAAGATGAATGAATAGATGAAAGAAGAGTAGAGAAGCAACCTCAGATTATATCTCTTGCAGAAGCATTAAGAGATTTGATGGAGAGACAGACTATGTGCAAGATGATGAACAGAAGTAGTTTTGGTTAGATGATGGGGTAGATGAATTAGAAGACTTCACTTATCATGAGTGAACGATTAAGATATGATGTAAGATTCTAGAGATATAAGTCAGATAGATGAGCAGTTGTATGAATGCATTGGAGATAGAGACTAGAACGAAAGTAGAGACAGAAAGTTTAGAAGAAGAGTTAAAGAAAAGTGGTAGATCAAGACAGAAGTAGAAGATGACTAGTGTAGATAAGACGTAGATTTAAGATGATTTTTTAGTTTTTTGGCTAGGTAGAAGCAGAGACGAGAGAGGGAGGCAGAAAAGATGTTGTGATGGAGAAGTGCACAGATGAGAGAAGAGAAGGTAGAAGTTAGTTAGGGAGATAAGAGAGATGGCGAAGATGATGATGTAAGTTGAGAATAGAACGAAAGACTGAGTTAAGAAGTTGAAGAGTATGAATAGGAGAATTGAGTTAAGATCGTGAGCTGAGTCAGAAGAAAATGAATAGAGGTATACAGCGTAGAATGTAAAAACCGTGCGACAGGTAGAGAATAGTTGGAGTAGTAGAGTTGAATAGTTAGAAAGTTTATTTTTATATAGATGAAAGAGTTGAAAGAAAGACGCATGCAAGAAGAGATTAGAAGAGCGGGAGCTTGATCTATGTTTATTATAGAAGATAGAGTGAAGAAAGATGAAGACGATGAAATAGAAAGGACATTATTGGTGAGATGTAAAGATAAAGAAAGATGAATGAGACGAGTAGATAGCACATCGATGAATGAAGAGGTTTGTCCAGATGAGAATTATAGATTGATCGAAAGATTAGATAGTAAGAATAGATGTAGATTAGAGATATGTTGTTTTTGAGAGATAGCCAAGAGTACGTAAGATTAGAAGTCAGATGAATGAAGAGGGTTGTAAAGTTATTGTTGATGTTAATTGTTAAAGATAGGAAGATGGTAGTAGTGCGCAGATGAATGACAGGTGAAGAGGAAGAGTTGACAGAGTGAAGCGATGAGACATAGATGATATAAGATGATAGGAGTGAGAGATGAATGTTCAGATAAGATGAAAAGAAGAGGGTTAAGATCAAGTAAGACAGAGTTAATAGAGAATTTAGATTGAGATGAATGATTAGAGAAGACAGATGATGAGTAAACAGATTCAGATGACCATCAGAGAGAGAACTGCGAGAGATAGAAGATGAATTATGAAGTAGAGAGTGAGAGATGATACGTAGATTTTATAATGATAAATGGATACAGCATGATGAAAATGGTGTGTAGATACGTAATTCACAGACAAGAAGGTCGAGATGAGGAGAAGAATGAAGTCGCTCGACGACGGAAGAGATTTGGTAGTCAATTAAGATGAATGTAGATGAAATAAGATAAGTTAGCTATGATTCAGATGATGAGTAGACAAGGAGAGGACAGAAAGAGAAGTTGCTGTGTGATGCGAGAAGAATATATAGTAGATCAGATTTAGAAATTAGATTGAATGAACTTAGATTAGCAGAAGGGGAAGATCGTCGCGATATAGTATGATTGAGAGACTGTCATGAATAAAGAAGGACTATTTGATGAGGAGAAGGAAGTAAGATAGAAATGACTGAAGTAGACGAGAAGATAGATGAGTTAATAGTGGGAGAGTAAGTAGACTAGAAGAAGAACGACAGATAGTATAGATTGACCGTCAGTAAAGATAGAATTGTGAAGTTAATGATCGATGAGACAGTCGATGTGATATGTGAAGTTGTTGACGATAGTGGTGATGATAGAGATGACATAAATTAGGCACTGGAAGATGATCAAGCTAGTTAAGTAGAAGAAGGAGCATGAATGTTAGATCAGATATTGATGACAGTAAAGTAAGAGAGTGTTAGAAAGATGGAGAAGACGATAGAGCTAAGTAGATGATGATACGATTATTGAAGAGATAGAGGATCCAAGGCACAGAACGAAGAAAGCTAAGATAGACTCTGCTTGAAAGAGAGAGAAGACTCCCCAGAGGTGAGAAGAGATAAATAGAAGAAGTAGAAGAGAAGATGTAGATCAACGTGAGAAAACCACCCCGGAGAAGTGAACAGGTTGGAGGAGAGAGCTTTGTGATGACATGAGAACAGAAGTTAAGATAGAGAGGATAAGTAGATGATAACGAATATCCCCCCCCTCGAAGATGTAATACAGTCAGAGAAGATGAATGAGAGGAGAAGTAGAATTGGAGAAAATTTGATGAATTAGATGATAGATGATAAGATGAGTGTAGATTAGTTTTAAGATAGATGAAAATAAGGATCAGAGAGTCGAGCCGTTTTGTAGATGCAAGATCAACAGCAAGGTGACCCAGAGATCAGAAGTAGGATGATGATAGATTCAAAGGAGAGATGAGGAAGATGAATGGAGACAGGGTAGATCCTTTTTTTTGAGGTGCATTGTAGAAGTAGATCTGAGAGTTGCTAGATAGACTAATAAAAGAGGAGCCAGTAGAGGCTAGATGAAAAAGATAAGACAGAGAGGTGAGTGAGAGAGACCGCCAATAATTCAAGTTACGAAGATGAGTGGTCAAGATTGAATAAGTAGACGTTGAGGGTAACGAAGATTGAGCAGATCGTGGACGATGATACAGAAGATGAAAAGAAGACCAGATGAGAAGAAAATGAATGAAGTTCTAGATTAGAGTAGTTATGAGAGATTTAGGTTGCATGAGTAGATTTAAGATGAGAAAATAGAGATATTTAGATTTGATAGATTTTTTAGATGAGAGATGATCATCAGGAGTTAAGAAAAATAGTGATTGAGGAGAGATAGAAGATGGAGATGAATGACGATAAGACTATGAAGTTTGATAAGTTAGGGGGAGTGAGATGAATGAGGAGACAAGAGAGGAGATGACGTGATAGAAGGATTTAGATAAGAGGAGATTAAGAAGAGTAAGACGATGAGAAAGCTAGAAAGATTGATAGCGTAGATTGATAGCAGTGTATAGATGGAGGGAAGATGAATAAGAGAGAGAGAAGTAGATAGCAGAGTTTAGATGTTCGAGATGAATGAAGGCAGCAGATGAGATAAAGTGAAGCTGAGAGATGAAAAGTGATGAATGTAGAGAGAGAAGAAGAGAGAGCAGATGAAAGACTTAGTAAGATTATGAAAAAGGGGGGGTAGTTGATTGTTAGAGGAGAGATGAAGGAGGTAAGATAGCAAGATGCTAGGAGAGAGAGATGAATATGTGTAGTTAGAAGATAGACAAGAGTAGGATAAGCTTTGAGATGAATGAATTGAAGTAGATAGAATAGATGAATGAGGATGATGATTTTTGTAGAAAGAGAAGATCAGAAGAATTAGAAGTCGATGGAGTGTGGGAAGATAGTGATTAATTATGAGTTGAAAGACTCAGAGATGTGATAAAGATGAATATGTAGATGAATGATTGATTAGATAGAAAGATGACCGAAGGTTGAGATAGAGCAAAGAGTAAGATGGAGAAGAGAAGAGAGAGGGGAAGATGGTTAGAATAAGATGACGAGAGAAGATTAGTGAAAGAAGAAGACAAGAGGAGTAGAAGTACTTGCCATGGTATAGACCGCAGATGGAGAGTGGTTTTATAGATTCAGATGGAGACGAGGTAAATAGAAGAGATGAATGAATGAAGATAGAGATGATACGAGGGAAAAGAAGATTAAAAGAAGAGAGATTGTAGATGATGAATGAAGAGGGTTTAATGAGTTTAGATCAGGGAGATTCGGAGAGTGGAGATAGACGAGTAGGTTAGATAGATGTCGTGAAGAAATTAAGAGGTAAGATGAATGAAGGGGTTGCAAAGATGCAGTTGGAGATCGGAGATGAAGATAAGATGAAGATGCAGACAGAGTGAGTAGAAGAATATGATGAGATAATAGTAAGTAGCGTACTAGCTAGAATAGATCAAGCTTTCTGTCTGATAGAGGAGAGAGGAGGATAGAGATAGATTGCAAGAAGAAAGAGATATTGGATAGATTGGAAGATCGAAGAGAGAGAAAGAAGGGAGAGGGTAAGTAGAGTGAGTTATATGAGTCGAAGAAGATGAATGAAGTCGAAAGTAGGAGTAGTTTAGTATAGTCTAGTAGAACTGAGACACAGTATAGAAGATTTATTTGAGTAAGACGAAGATTACAAGATTGAAAGATTAGATACTGTGTTAGAGAAGATGAATAGTTTGAGAGAGATAGAGAGAGAATGACTGACCAGGAGAAGATGAATGATCATGAGATGAAAGAAATGGAAAAGTATGATTGAGTAGGGGAGTGAGAAATAAGTGAGAAATAGCAAAAGACAGTTAAGACTATATGCGTTAGAAAGAAGACTATAGAGATTATAAGATGGAGATGTGTTAGAAGAGAGAGAGAAGATTAAGTCATAGATGATGACAAGATACAAGTAGAGTATAAGAAGATAGGAGTCATGTCTAGATTTTAGAGATTTAGATCATAGAAGATAGATGTAAGAAGGGGGCTGTGCAGCAAGAGAGGCCAAGATGAATCGAGATGAGTAGCCATGAGATGAATAAAGCGGTAGTAAGATAGAGATGAATGAAGAAATGATGTAGATGAAGATGAGAAAGACAAGAGAGAAGATGAAAGGGGTTGAGAAATGAGGAAGGAGCAAGGAAGTGGAAGATAGTATGAATGTAAGATGAATTGAGATTAGGTAGACAAGCAGAAGATAGTAATCGTGTGATTTGAGACAGATATGAAGGAGAGGTAGAGTAGCTATGAATGAATGATAGATGCATGGATGAATAGGAGTGTATGATGCAGATGGGATTAAGTGATTTATAAGATGCGGTGCATAGTATAGAAGACAGAAGGAAGAAGATAGCTATTAGCAAGTTGGAAGATTGAGATGAAATGAAGAGGGGTTTTATTTTAAGAAGATGAATGAAGAGAGATTAGAAGCAATAGAATAGTATGAATAGAGAAGTAGAAGTAGTAGTCTCGAAAGAGAGTCCGCAGTCAGATAATGAGATGAGTGAAGAAGTTAGATAGATGCTAAGATAGCTAGAGATGATAGTGAGTAGGAAGATAGTAAGATCGATGACATGTAAGTTGAAGCAGGCAAGACGGTCGAAGAAGTTTAGAGCGAGTTATAAGATGAGTAGAAGATGAATAGAGGAAAGTTAGTTCTAGTGGTGAGATGAGCAGAGAGAGATTAGATGAGAGGTCAGATGCGAAATTACATAAGAGAGCTGGGAGAGAGTAGAAAAGCGAGATAGCAGTGAGAACAGACTGACAGTAAGGTGATGAAGATAGTAGTTAGATGTCAGAGACTAGAGTAAGATACAGTAAGTTTTAGATGAATGATCGAGATGAGAGCTGATTAGAAGAGTACTCAGATAGAGGTGCAGAGAGATGTAGTTTGTGAGGGTAGAAGAGATAGAGAGAAGAAGAAGATAGGAGAGTGAGAATCAGATGGTTTTATCTCTCTTAAAAAAACAAACACCTATCTCTTTCTTTCTTCAAACCACCAAATTCCGCCGTCTCACATTTGCCAACATCATGTGCTCTTAGCCGCTACTGCCGCCATTGTCTTTGTCGTCTGCCAAGCTAATGATCATGGCTTTAGAGGAATACGGGTACCAAAGCAGAAGATGAATACGGGTACCAAAGGAATAGAGGTCTTCTTATTCTGGTGACATTATTTTTTTTTAAAAGGTGATGAAGGTTTTGGAGATGAGTGAAGAGGGTTTAAGATGTTTGATTTAAATGATTTTGTTAAAATGTTTGTTGACATCATGGTTAATTGTTGCAAGGATGATTTCAAGAAATGTTAAGGGCTTACATTGTTGATGCCAAATGTTAAGGTTTGATGGATTTGGATTTTTTTAGGGATAGAGTCTTGTGAATTAATGATTGATCTGCAAAGCATCCATGATCTTGAATCTATTAAGTTTTGATGAAGTGGCTGAGATATTTAGTTAAATTTTTTTCATCATGTTATGTTAGTGATTTGGTGATTGTAGTTTTGAATTGATGATCGATGATGATGATGATGATGATAACCCGTTTGGGGTTTTATTTTGTCGAATTGTTAGAATTTTAATATTTGATTTGTGATTATTGGGTGTTTGGAATTGTTCAATTTACTTAACTACTACTTACGTTCTACAGTAATTTTCTTTTTTCTTCTTTTTATTATGTAGTGATTGTTCACTATTAAAAATAATTATTGAATTTGTCGAAGTTTATCATTTTCAAATCTTAAAAAAAGAATAAGCAATATCATTAAAAACGTGCAACCACTTAAACCATCATTGTAATGGCCTCCAATAATTATTAAAAACGTGTAACCGCTTAAAATCATTACTATCAATAATGATTATTAAAAATGTGTAACCACATCCATAATATAAATCCACACAAACCATTTCATATCTTCACACACAAATGTTTTTTGTTACAACAAAAATAGTATCTTAATATATCCTCACTTTCACTCCTCAACTCTTATTGGTACTTACTGCAGAGATTCTTTATTTTTTCATTATAAAAACGCTTAGCCGGATAACATTTGCTCGCCGCAAAATATAGTCACAAGGTACCCGCCGCCGCATTGCGCGGGTACCCGGCTAGTATAAAACAATTCTTCTAAAGAAAATTTTAGAAAAGTTGGAAGAGTGAACGTTACATACTCTTTAAGGATTTCTTTTAGAACAGTGCTCTTTCCAGCACCCATGCCACACCCATAAAGAGGAGCACCGAGCTTCTATTACAATGAGCCATTGCCCCCATTACCTCCGTGAAGGCATCTATAGTAGTATCACCCTTTTTGGAGGTGTTAATCACTTTCAGTTCCTCGACCATTGTAGCGAACGCCCTTGTAACTTTTAAGTCCTTTGTCCTAGAGGAGGTATTGAAAGCGAGCATTATAGAAATCTATGTGATGTTGTTTCTGATATTACTCTTCCTCAAATGCATGATCAGTGGTCTTAGTCCCTCAATGCTTTAGGAAAATTCTCTGTAAGTTCTGTTCGAAATATTATTGATGATGTTTATTTACCAAAATCAGAGGTGTCCACTAGATGGGTTAAGGAGGTGCCTATCAAGATTAACATATTAGCTTGGAAGATTAGTTTGGATAGATTGGCAACTCATGCTAATTTTTTAGCTCGCGGTTTGGAAATTCCATCGATTCTTTATCCTTTGTGTAATGAAGCTGTGGAATCCTCATCGCATATTTTTTTCTCATGTTCTTTATCTCGCCAAGTCATGTTCAAGGTGTGTAGATGGTGGGATCTCAACAACTCTGCCATCTCTTCATATGTGGAATGGCTTGTTTGGTTATCTACTTCTCGTCTTTCTAAGCACAGAAATGTGATTTTTGAAGGTGTTTGTTATGTTGCTTGGTGGATCCTATGGCGTTTCAGAATCCAAATTTTGTTCGGCCCCAAGCATCCTAGAAGGAATCTTATTTTTGATGATATAGTTCAAATCTCTTTTCTTTGGATCTCTAATCGTTGTAAATCCAAGATTGATTGGAATACTTGGATGCAAAATCCTAATCTTCTTTCTTTGTAATTTCTTCTAGCGTCTTGCTAGTTTTCAATAAAATCGCGGTTAAAAAAATATAACAACCAATATTAATATGATTATAACTCTGAGTATTGAAAAAAATACTACATTATTAAATACCTTTTTCATTTAAATAAACTTACTGTATTATTTTTGTTTGAGAAATGAGCAAAAAGCATCAAACAGGATCATATGTACTTCGTTTGAAAGCTCAACTTAGTTAAACTTATTACACAATTTACGCTTGTTTTCTTTTAAGATGGTAAAATCACAATAATTAAAATAGCAATACGCTACTACTGTTTATGATCCGATTTGGTCATATTTGCTCGTTATAAGCGTTTTGCAGTATATATATATAATTGAACTTCTTGAAAAAATTTAAGATAGATCTAACGTTATATGTGTTAAATAATTCTTATTATCAACTCAAACCAAAGTATCCAAAAGAAAAAAAATGTCACATGTTACTCCAAAATATCATACAAATCTTTTCAAATCATCCTTTTCAAAGTTATAATATCTATATCATGTGGTTGTTTTGAAGTTGATATAGTGTTGGTATGGTAAAAGATCATATCTACATTGCTCATTATAGTCATATATATCTAAATTTAGGGGTGACAAAACATTTGTTAGAAATCGAGAAAAGACTCAGTCACTTTCAAAGTTGTAATAGAATAGCTCGTAGCGTAATATTTGGAAACTTACCAAGCTAACCGAGTCAACATAAGACATCCTTATGTTGATTGGCCTATGCAAGGTATAAATACCCCCTCCATACCTTGGAGAGGGTTGGTTTATAACACCCCGTGTTTTAGGGTCATTGTCGACGTCAATAAATTCACTATGTATTCTTAGTATTGTACCCGTTTGCTTTTAATCGTAATCGTTAAGTTAAATCGCGTAAGCTAAAAATTATCGTTCAATGTAAACATGCATCAAACAATTAAATGTTTATATCAAGCAAGTGTTAAGTAATTATTTTGAGTATAATTATTAACATTGTTCTTTTTTTTATTGGTTGCGTAAAATGTTTACTTTTCGAGATAAAATACGTTTAGGCATACCCGAAACCACATTAATTAATCTACGCTTCAACAAATGTCCAATATTTTACCCAATACCTAAAGTTTTATTAAAACTTTACCCAAGTTAATGTTGTTAGTCATATGGTACATAAAAATGCACCAAACCATACAATGTGCAAGTATTACACATCTACACTTAATCTTTATGCATTTATACTTCAAGTAATACATAATATTTATGTAAAATATCTAAAACACAACTAGTACTCCCTCCCCCCCTAAATTTCGTGTATGACTCACCAAAGGGGACCAAGAGCTCACAAGTTACTAACTAAAGTCTTGTACCAACCTAGTAACATTAATACCTAAACTATGACTAGTAAATTTGACCACCTTTCTTCCTTGAAACCCTCTCCAAGTTTTCTCTTGGTCTTGGTCAATATTGCAAGTATTTTGACTAGTCTTGAAGTGTATAAGAGTTCATAACTAGTAGATAAAACATACAACACTTTTCTTAAGCAAAGGTTTCATAAATACTCTCTTTGTGCTCTCTCTTACCCACGGCTCAAACAACCACCAATACACAATCCATATAAATTTTATTTACCCCATATTCAAGTGTTCTCACATCCTATCTTAAGTATTATAAGAAGGTGGATTAAGCATTTGCAAGGTTTAAGCATGAAAAAGCAAGATTAGGGTTTCAATTGGTTTTAGGGTTTTCTAAACTTGCAAGCTTGGGTTTAAAATCTAAACAGGGGTTTAGAACATATTTCTCATCATCATACATCACTCTAAGGTTATCTAAAATCCCTCATCTTTTCATGATTATCATTTTATGTGTATATTAGTTCTATATAGCAAAATCACCATTAGGATACTTTTAAACATGTAAAACATATTTTTACTTGTGATTACGATTTTGTACACTTATTCATGTGTTATGTGGTTGTAAATATCATGGAATGATGGAAATATAAGCATGGTATCATGTTGGTTTAAGTGTAAAAAGTATAAGTATAAACTTGTGATCAAAAGTTACTTAATAAAGTTTATGATTTAAAAGGTTGTTAAGAACTTGTTACCAAGGACTCTTAGATATATGATGGACTAATGGACATTATTATATGTAAGACATAGGGTATAAAATATGGCAAAGGACTTGTAACAATATTATTAAGCTAAAAAGTTATAAAAATCAACTAAAATATATTTTTACAAAATATTCAAAAGGGGTTGTTTTGGTCCAAAAATTTAAGCATGGGTTATATACTTTATAAAGATTCTACATCTCATGACGTTTCCAAATATATAAAGAACTCGAAAAAACGACTTATAACGAAGGAGATACGCTAATTACAAGTTTTACGATAATTAATACTTTTATAAAAGTAATTTTATAAAAAGTTACTGTTCATCAGGGACTTTATTTTAGAAAAACATCATAAATAAATAGAACATTTAATTACGAGAATGTGCTCGAAAGAATTACTAAAACGGAGCTAAAACGAATAAAATACGACGTTTACGATAATTAAAGTTTATAAAAGAAATTTTATAAAATATGAACAGTAAAATTTACTATTCATCAGCATATCCAAATGTATAAAATGTGATAATTTTGATACATTTTTCAATTACAAAGACGTGCTCGAAGGAATCGCTAAAATCGAGATTAAAACGAATAAGTTATTACGTTTACGAGTTTACGACAATTTAAAATTTATAAAATGTCATGAACAGTAAAATTACTGTTCATCAGAAGGTCTTAAAATATAAAAATGTCATATTTTTATATATCATCTTAATACGAAGACGTGGACGTAAGAAACGCGCGAAACGGATTTAAAACGGGAAAGTTACGCTATATTTACTAAAACGATAATTATAAACGTTTTTACCTTATAACCATGATTTCTAAATTACAAATAGATGGTGATGAGCTATATAGGATTATATGTGGTGTTAGTTATTTATAGTACTTATACGACCTATAATTATTTAGGTTGCATTCGGCGTATTTGTGATGCATTTTCAGTTGTGATTTATAATATCGATTTACCCACTCGAGGTGAGCTCATAGCCCTATGTTTTTA
>BQNB010020760.1:10485-65090 GCA_026074375.1 Tanacetum coccineum | reverse complement strand
TGATCTCGCTTGATTTCGTCCCTCGGTGTATTTATATCACATATAGATAGGACTTAAGGGGTGAGTTTGCGCGAGTCAATTAGCCATGTTTATGAAGATTTAAATATTTGGTTTATTTACATCGTTTTCTTAATTTATCGTTCATTGTTGATTATGTTTATCAATTAATACTTGTTTATGTGCTTAAGTATGCGACCCATCATTCAACTAGATCTAGGAATGTAAAATATATAGCTAGCTAGATGCCAAAATGGCTCTCTATATCTACAATTTATATATCTAGAGTAATAGGATCACAAATATTGATCTATCTTTTCCAATCGCTTAAGGGAATAAGTTATTCTAGCAGGTGACCTAGTATATCGTTCTTCTTCCTTTGGTAAAGACTCAGACAGTGGACTACTAGTATATAAAGAGCCGTTAAGTAGTAAGTGGGTAAAGTCTCGATGAGCTATGGTTTAGTAAGATCACCATTATTAATCTCCTAAGATAGATAGGAAGATGTACCGCCCAGATCTTGGAATGATATGCCACCTCAAAATAAGCACTCATTGCACTAAAATAAACAAACCTGCATTTTAATTGGATTAATCATGGTTAATATAGTTTTCTTATAATTGGCTAGACCGCTCTTTTATCTTTTAATTATCTGCTTGTGTGTGTTATAGTGTTTTAAATTCATTTAAGCCACCACCAAACCTGTGCCATTCTCTCAACCTCCCTTTATCTGTTAGCA
The DNA here is from genome assembly GCA_026074375.1 of Tanacetum coccineum. Lineage (NCBI taxonomy): Eukaryota > Viridiplantae > Streptophyta > Magnoliopsida > Asterales > Asteraceae > Tanacetum > Tanacetum coccineum. The sequence continues at coordinate 64,354 of BQNB010020760.1, read as the reverse complement.
CTAGGTTTAGCATAGGTTTAACATATCTTAGAATTAACATAGTTTAAAATGACTTAATTTAGTTAATAAAAATATTAATAGAACTAAAAGATTAACGCTCTCGCTCATAGTGATCGACACCCTACTTACCAATAAAGCTACAACTAATCGGGTATACTACTCGCTAGTGTTGTTTTAGGTATAGTCGGCAAAATATAAATGTCAAACTTGATAACAAATAAAATACATAAACTACAATGACACGTGATGACATCAAATAATGTTACTTTTATAGCATCATTTATCCCATGTAAATAACCCATTTTGTATAATTATTGCAAAGAATTGTTACTTAATCGTTGGTATTTAAGAATTGCAGTAATTATGGAGTACTTGGTGTAGATTAGCAAAAAGGCACGCATTCTAGAGCTTATATGAAAAAAAATATGAAGAAACTGATTCTGACATCCTATACGTCGTATCCATCAAGGAAGATACAACGTATTTGTGCCTGCACTTCACTAAAGACAATAAAGGAATGATGATCAGTATGTCGTATCCAGAGAAGATCCATACGCCGTACTCAAGTTATAGTAAACTTATTCTAGAAGATATCGAACATTGTCCCTACTCCAAGAAACCCCCAATACGCGGTATTGACCTCAATCAATATGCCGTAGCGACTAAATTCCAGACCTTATAAACAGAAAACCTAAAAACGGGTTTTTAGTGTGCTAAATCATATTTTTGATACCTTAACCATAAAAGTCGATTTTCAGAAGAGAAGAAGAGAAGAAGAGCAGAAGAGGTCGAGTATAGCAATTAATTCTATTGGAAACAACTTGTAATCTCCTATACTCTTGTAATCATTCAGTTTTTGGTATCATTCGTTTACTCGGTTAGTTTACCTTGGCTAAATTATTACTATGGTTTTGATTATGATGTTTGAAGGCTAATACCTTTAGGTATTAGCCATTATTATGAAGATTTGAATGTTTGGTTTTGTTTATCTCGATTGCTTAATTTATTGTTGATTGCATGTTTATGTTTATCAGTTTATACTTGTTTACGTGTTTTTGTATGCGACCTATCGTTCAACTGGATCTAGTGATATGGACCAAGTAATCTAGATGTCGGGATGGCTCTCCATATAGTAATTTATACATCTAGACCAATAGGATCACGAATAATAACCTATCTTTGCCTTTAGATTGCGAGCTTAGTTGGACCGGCAGGTGACCCTTGGGATCAACGAGTACGTTCTTAATTATTTGGTAAAGACTTGGTTAGTGGACTACTAGTGTATGAATTGCCTTTAAGCAGTAAGTGGGTAGAGTCTCTATGAACTAGGGTTTAACAAGATCACCATTGCTTTAATCCCTAAGATAGATTATAATCAACAAATAAGATGCTTTATACGGCTACGTTTAATTATGACATAATTCTTCGTATCTAGGTCTTAGGAAGAAGTAACGCCTAAGTCTTAAGAATGATATGCCGCCTCGAGATAAGTAATCATTGCACCAAATAAAAAAACCAACATTCTTATTGGATTAATCATGGCTAATACAGTTTTCTTATATTTGGCTAGACCATTCTTTTATGTTTTGTTAATTTACTTCCGTGTGTTATTGTGTCTTAAGTTGAATTAAGTCACCACAAAACCCGTGCCAGTCTCTCAGGCTGAAAACCCCCCTTATCCATTAGATTTAGGATTAACATAGGCTTAGCATATGTTTAACATATAATAGAATTGACTTAGTTTAGATAACCAAAATATTAATAAATTCAAAGATTGTTTCTCGCTCTTAATGTGATCGACACCCTACTTACCAGGAAACTCCCATCTGACCGGGTACACTGTCCGTTAAAGTGTTGTTTTTGGTAAAGTCGGCAAAATATAAATTTAAAACTTGAAACATAAATTACAACCACATAACGACACATCAAGTTTTTGGCGCCGTTGCCAGGGAATGAAAAAATTAATCTTGATTTTTATTTGATATTTTGGTTCTTAACATTAGAATAATCTAACCCTTAGGATTAGTGTTATATAGATTAGTGTATAATTCTGTAAATTTTCTTGTATATTTATTTGTTTAATTGTTTATTAGTTTAGTTGTTTGTGTGTTTAATTATTTTCTAATACACTGTTTTGGTCGATAACCTGATACGGCGTATCCACTTCCATTGGATACGGCGTATCCAACCTTCTTGTCCAATACAACATATTCATTCTAAAAGATGAATACGGCGAATTCAGACTTATTAAATATGGCGTATCGATCATCTGATCCTGTAACAGAGAGGTTTTCATACTCGAACTTAAAGCTTAAAATTTTATACACGCCTTTTTCCAACTGGTTCTATTGATAATTTTTTGGTTATTTTCAGTAACAATGACAAAGGTAATCAAAGGAGAGTTCGAGAAACTTGAGTCTTTAAAGATCAGTGATGTTTCACTCACTTGCAATACATCACCTGAAATTTTCAACAAAGAATTCAACCGGATGAGCAGAATGGATGACGACTTGCTTACATATGAGGTTGAAATTGTTGAGGTTACTAACATTCCATGTGACTTTAAAAAAGGAAGACGATTCGGAACAACAAATGTCACATGAATCTAATGATGATATGGAATATGATCCATCTAATGTTGAATTTACTGAATGATTAGCTTCAAAAAATTTTAACTACAAGAAAATAGATCATTATACAATGAAAGCATTATAGATTTATTAGGCTAGAGGTGATGATGAAGTTGAACTCAACGACAAAGAATCCTCTGATTTTGAAGTTGCTAATTTTTTTAGGATCGAGACTAATGTATTTGACTTCAAGACACATTTATGTAGGGCCTTCAAAGAGTTTAGTTATCTTTTACAAATCGATCCAGATGTACTTACTAAAGATATTGAGGGATTTAAGACTTACGAAGATGATAAAGATGATTGGATTTATGAATGGAACAAAGATGTACCATGGGTGCATGAAAAACCATAGACGAATGATGGAGCATGGAAAGAACCCGCTCCAGTTGTGCATTATTGTCAGCCTTTTAATTATTAAAATGGATGTTCAAAATGGCCAACCTGTAGCTGGAGGGACGATGGATATTGTAATGGAGGAAACTTACCTAGAGCTTACATAGTAGGAAACTCACTCTGTTATCAAGATTTTGAATAGTACGAAGCTTTGAAAGATGGCAAACTTAAAGAAGAAGCTTTGAAGAAAAAAGCCATCATGGAAGGAATAATCAAAGACGAAGATAATAAGTCAAGTAATGAAGGTTAGAGGAGATGAAACATTTAAGAATACCAACCATGATCATGATGAAAGAGAATATGAGATGAAACATAAAGACAAAGAAAGATGTGAATTGTTTGATGATCATGAGTGGCCAGTTGTTCTATAAGAAGGTTCAAGATGATCAAGTATTCATTCAGACAAGACGAAGAGTATGTTGTTGTAAAAGAAAATGAATATGATGATTCGATGAGTACAAGCGAAGATGCATGCCGAACATGCCAAGAGATCTTTCGTTTGATGGATGAAGGATGGATGGTGACATGCACCGAGTGAAGGATGCAGAAGAAAAAGTATAACTTAAAGACTAGCTGAAAGAAAAGTGCTTCCAAGGAGACAACCCGTATTGTTATTTTTTTTTCGAGTTTGTCTTCCCAGACATCAATACGGCATATCCGCTCCATACCATACGGCATATTGAATGTCTGGACGTTATCCGTCCTTTATTTTTATGCACTTTTAAACATTATTGTCAGTTCTGTCTGTACGGCGTATTCATGTACATGATAAAACGTATTCGGCAGACTGACCCATATTTAGATACTTTTTACAGGTTTCTATATACGGCTTATTTCCAGTTTATGGATACGGCGTATTGGTCTCCTATACAGTTTGTTTAGTTTATTTATAATTAACCGTAGGTACCAAGATAGGAGTTTGTATGTTTTTCCTATATTTTACACAGGACCTCGCAGCAAAGAAATTGACGAAGTTGGTGAAGAATTGATCATCTAGAATCCTCTGTGTGTTGTAGTCATGCTGGAATTCAGACGCATTTACAACACACATTCATACTTATAAACTTAACTTAGAGAATCTACCGAGCAAATAACAGGGGAGTTTCTCATTCTAATTCTTTTAATTCTTGTTTTAAATGTTTTATCTATACAACGAGGACGTTGTATAATTAAAGTGGATGGATGGGAATTAGAATGTATACTTGTCTCATTTTTCACACTAAAATGCTTAAATTAAGCTCAAATTTAAAAAAAATTCAAGCATACATTTGTGAAATTACTAGTTACATAACCTGCATACAATAACCCTTATTAGATATTATGAGGATTTAACCTTATCCGTTTCTAAATGTTTACCTAAATTCCACAAAATATGAGTGTGCCGGTGATGTTGTAGACTTTAGAAATTGGCTTGGTATATCTATTCGAGACCACAATAATGAGTACTATGGATTTAGATGGAGTAACTTGTTTAAATTGGTAAATTTCTAGGATTACACCTAAAAAGTCTATGCATATTGTTTTATTAACTAACTATACTGGTTAGTTAAATCCGGTATAAACCTTTTGTTTACTCTCATTTCAAGAGTAAGATACCCCTGGAAAAATTTGTAGAGCCAATCCTTTAGGAATAACACCAACTGTTTGTTTTGTTACACCTTCACACCTTAACCTACCCTGTTAGATTAAGTCCATTTATCAATTGCTAGTTGCTTAAAGTATAAAGTATGTATTTCCCGGGTCTCGTGTCATTTTCTATCTTTAGTATGGTTGGGAAGAAATTTGCACATTGCAAATGGGAATGTATAAAGTAGTCAAAACTCATGTATTTTTACTACCATCACAATTATTGGTACATCCGAAGAATGAAGAATCATGGAGAAAATTATCCGTAGTTATTATGATCGTGAAGATGGTGAAATTACACCGAGATTCGTAGTTATGTATTGCAAAAAATGAAAAAATTAGAAACATCACAACAAAAAAGAGGAGGAAAGTTTGAAGATAATCGTTTCACAAAAGCTTAAACTGAAGAAATTATATGGAGGATCGATTATTCATTGATAAGTCTTATAAGTCAACGATGTAAAGTTTTGTTTAAAATGGTAGATATTGCCACTTGTCTTGTAAAAGTATGTAAAGTATAGGATGAATGGGAAGTTGACCGTTACGGGAACGCCAACTTAGGTTGTTGTTTTTGATCAATGATCAGGAAGTTTGTGTATATAGTTGTGTCTTTTTCATGGTAACAGTCAAGAAAAAGTGTCTAGCAACTTGTACCTTATTTGTTTTGGACTTAGTCTATTTGCTTGGTAATTTTTATTTAACAACAGTTTATTTACCTTTCCTAATCATTAACATTGGGTTTTACTCGAACAAGGATGTGATCGAGTCATGCATGTCTATTATGTCGTTACAACCATGTATGCATGATTCAGCTGCCTTGTTGGTTTATTACTTTTAGAGAAAGTTAGAAGATTCATACCCTATATCATTCTTCATCCTAACCCTTGGTTAAACTCGAATGAGGATGTGATAGAACACACATGTCTATTTCGTCGTTACGGCCATGTATATGTAATTCAGCTGCCTTGTTGGTGTGGTACTTTTGGTGAAAGATAATTAGAATGATCAACCCTAAGCCTATAAAAACCTATTGTACCTTTGTAAACTTATTACTCCTTAGCTCTAGTAGTGGAGATATGTATCCTTGCCAAGCCTATGATAGAATACTCGTCATGACCGAGCAAATGAGCGAATTAGTTACATGTTACCACATAGATTAGTTGAGTAATTTGAGTGTTTTCATCTACCTATTTCGTGAGGTATTTGGTTGTGTCGGTAACCCAAGAACACCTTCACTTCACCATGATTAAACAAAGAAAAAATAAGTTAGGAGGTGATAAGAAGAATTTTAGAGAGAAGTTAGAGAAAGAAATAAAAAGACAAAAATGAGATGGTTGTATTCTAAATAAATTTGTGTGAAATAAATGAGAACCAACACCCTCTCCAAACTTAGATAGGGGTATTTATACCAAGTAATGGGCCAGGCTATATGAGGCTTTGTATGGGCCGTTTGGTATTTTAATCATGGGTCGGGCTCGGGTCTTGAGGGCTTAAGCCCATAGCGCTTACAATATTTAAATAACGAGCTCGATACCCGTAGCTAGCCTATTACAACATATATTAAATAAAGACCGAGCTTCCATTATAATTAGTTAAGCTTCCTTGTTTGACTTAATATTTTGAGGCTAACAATCTCCCCTGAAGCGAGGCTTCCTGCAGATTCTGAGCTTCTATGTTAAAAAACATACTTTGAGGCTAACAATTTCCCCTAATGTGTGGTCTTCGAATTCCTGAGGTGAGATCTTAAATCTTGCTTCCTTGGACTTGTTGAGATTGCTTTGTCTTTGAGTTCTTGAGTCTTTGGTCTTTATTATGTTGTAGGCTTGTTCCTTCATGTTGTGTGATCTTTGATCTTGAGCCTCTGTCATTGTCTTTTGACTTCGTCTTTACGTCCGAGATCTTTAAATCTTTATCCTTCAGTCTTGATCGTCTTTGCCATCTTGCGATCTTGTGTCTTGACCAACATGCTCATACTTTGCATCATCTTGAAAGCTTGCTAAGAATCTCCCTTGATAGACTTGATATCTTAAAGGAAGATCTTGTTTATCAGAGTTTGCGGAAGTATTTATCTTTAATACTTAAGCTTTCTTGATTCTTGATTCTTGATGCTTATAGTATGTGTTTATAGTTTGAGTATGAACATGTGGTAATGAATCCGACTCTGCTGGAGTGAGGCTGCAACACCGTCGTTTGTAATTGCATTTTAATGTTAGTGATAAATAGCAAATATGGACGAATATGGCTTTGTTATTCGTCGATATTCAGTTAGATTAACCTCCGGTTCCATGAGGACCGTTTTACAGTATAAATACTGTACTTGTGATCAGGTAGGTTTAATTTAGAAGAACCTCCTTGACAGGGTTTCCTGCTCAAAAGTGTTAGATCCTCTAACGCGTATGCATTAGATTTACCGTACTTGCTTGTTCTCAATACCGGAAAGTCTCAAAGCAGACAACACGATATGAGTGAATCAAATAGTTACTATCTTTCTGATTGAGTCGTCAATTCATTTTACTGGAACAAGTTTGATTCACATAGAATCGCATCATCGTTTCTTTCCAGTTGACACAAGTTTGATTCATATAGAATCTCACAAGTCACCTACCAAGAGCTTATTTAATGTTGGCTCAAGCATGATTTCCATCTTCACGGTGAATACTTAACTATCACTCTGATGTTCTGGCAAAATCACAAGGATAATGCGTAAGACTCTTGTTAGCAGCTTGTTGGGTTTTAGAAGTTTCTGCAACTTAGTGCTGCTATTTATACAAGTTACTACTGCTAGTTCTACTTAGTGCTGCTGGTGAAGAATGCTAAAGATTCAAGAAAATAGACTAAGTAGTTAGTATTGTTAGTTATAAATAGTTAGTACTACCAGTATATATGTTAGTACTGGTAGTAGAGTTAGTATTGTTAGTAGTAAGTTAGTACTGCTAGCATATATAGATAGTACTGCTTAAGTGATATGCATGAGGTATATTAGGAATAGATATGCATAATCACTTAACGCATTTTGTAAGCCCATTAAGGTTTCCTTGGTGTATAAAAGGAACCCTACGACACTAGTTATAAATACAGTTTCACAAATATTCATATTTAGTAATCTGTAACCTAACAGATTAATAGTAATAAAAGTTATGTTTTATTCATTGTTCTTCTTAGCAGTATAAGTTAGTTTCCGCATAACTTATATTGTTCATAGCCATTGTTTCTCTTGTAGTTAGTTTAGATCTATCCAGATTAGCTACCACCCTTAACAGGCTAGAAAGATATATTCAGACTGGGATCAACAAGTGGTATCAGAGCTTGTTAAGAAACTCTGAGTAAGAAGAATCAAAACATATCAGTTATAAACCTTTACCTTTAAGATCTATTCAATGGCAGGAGAAGATGAATTTCATGATGATAATCCACCACCACCAGTTACACCTACACAACAAGCCCCTCACACTCTGTCAACTATTAAACTCCTTATTCTGAAGAACGGTGTGTATGACATATGGGCCATGAAAATGAAACATTACTTGGGGCATACAAATTATCCTATATGGGAAGTCATACAAAAGGGAAATGGTTAAGTACAAGTCTCAACAGATACAAATGGACAAATAAGGGTTTTGCCTCCTAAAACTGCTGAAGAGATTTTAGCTAGAGAAAGAGAAAGAAAAGCAAGGACTACCTTGCTCATGTCTATACCAGAAGACCATTTAGCAAAATTTCACAAAATAACTGATGCTAAAGAAATGTGGGAAGCTATCAAATCCAGATTTTGTGGCAATGATGAATCTAAGAAGATGCAGAAATACATTCTCAAGCAACAATTTGAAAGATTTCCTGTATCCAACTCAGAAGGATTGCACAAAGGTTATGACAGGTTTCAGAGTCTTCTGAGTCAACTTGAGATTCATGGTGCAGGTGTCTCCACTGAAGATGCCAATCAAAAGTTTCTTAGATCGTTACCTGCTTCCTGGTCCCAAGTATCCTTGATAATGAGGACCAAGCCAGGATTAGATACTCTTAGTTTCGATGATCTCTATAACAATCTTAGAGTCTTTAAGTCTGATATTAAAGGCTCTACTACATCATCTTCTAGCACACAGAATGTGGCATTTGTTTCTTCTGAAAGCACTAACAGTACTAATGATGTTAGTACTGCTTATGGTGTTTATACTTCTTCTGGCCATAACTCACAAAAGAAAGGATCTTCATCATAAACTGATGAACTCAAGTACTCTTTCTTTGCTAATCAATCATGTGGTCCACAATTGGATCATGAAGATCTTGAACAGGTTGATGAGTTTGATTTAGAAGAGATGGATTTGAAATAGCAAGTGGCCATGATTTCCATAAGATTGAAGAAGTTTTACAAGAAGACAGGGAGAAGGCTGCAGTTTGATGCCAAGGAACCAGTTAGCTTTGAAAAGACCAAGGTTGAGTGCTTCAATTGCCATAACATAGGGCACTTTGCTAGAGAGTGCAGATCAAAAGGAAATCAAGAAAGCAGAAGGAGAGATACAGGGAACACTGGATATAAAGCGAAAGACAATAGGAGGAGACTTGGAAAATAGGAGGAACCTAAAGCTTTAGTAACTCTTAATGGGGATGGTGTTGATTGGACTGGTCATGCAGAAGATGAGCAAGAGAACTTTGCTTTGATGGCTCACAGCAACTCAGGCTCGAACACTAAGGTAACATCTTGTTCAAAAGAATGCGAGGAATCTTATGCTAAGCTTAAGAAATTATATGATAAATAAAGGGAACAACTTGGTGTAGCTAGTATAGAAATTCAAGCCTATACTCAAGCTTTAAAAAATGTAGAAGCTCAATTGGTTTGTCATCAACAAAATCAACTTATTTATGAAGAAAAAATTAGGTTTATGAAAATTAATTTAGATGATAAAACTAATGTGCTCACATATCATAAGAAACTATTAGCAAAAGATGTAAAAGAAAAGGAAGAGTTAAAAACCAAACTAGAAAATTTTCAAAGTTCTTCTAAAGGCCTTAGTAAACTGCTAAATAGTTTGATGAGTACTAGGGACAAATCTAGGCTTGGGTATGGAAATCAAATACATGAAGGTGTCTTAAGTTATGAAAAAGAAGTTCTTAAAAGTGTGTTTGACAGTCGGTCTAGTGATGTAGAAGATAGTCCTGTGAATGATAGATTTCCAAAAGTTGAAGGAATGCATGCAGTTCCCCCTCCAATGACTGGAATCTACATGCATTCTAAGTCTGATTTTGGAATAGATAAGTCAAAGTTCACACATGGTCCAAAACAGTCTAAAACTAGTGAATCTGATGCTAAAACCAGTGATACTGCCTCTTGTGAATCTAATTCTAGTGTAGAAACACCTGACTCTATTTCTAAACCAGCTGTAAATAAACCCACTACAGTCAGTAAATCAAAAGTTTGGTCTGATGCTATTATCATTGAGGAGTATGAGTCAGATAGTGATGATGAATATGTGATTGAACCTTCAAAAGAACTGGAAAAACCTAGTTTTGCTTTTGTTAATAATGTTAAGCATGTAAAAACTTCTAGGGAAACTGTTAAAGAATAGAACACATATAGTCCAAGTCCTAAAGCTAACAAGAGAGACTGGAATGGCTTAGTGTCCAAAAAGCTAGGTTTGGGATATTGTTTCACTAAAAAGGCATGCTTTGTATGTGGTAGCTTTAGCCATCTTATTAGAGATTGTGCCTTCCATGAGAAAATAATGGCTAAACAAGTTGAATTGAACAAATAGAAGGGTAAGCTTATTGGTCAAGGGGAGAATAGACCAGTGTGGAACAATGTGCAAAGATTGAATCACCAAAACAAGTTTGTTCCAAAAGCAGTACTAACTAAAACTGGCATATTTCTAGTTAATGCTACTAGACAAAATCCTTCTAGTCAAGAAGCAAAAACTAGTACTACTAGAAAAGTTAATACTGCTAGACCCATTGTAAATGAAATCAGACCAAGAAATAATTTTTATAAGTCTCATTCACCTATCAGAAGGCCATTTAATAAATTAACAGCACCAAAAGAAAATTTTACAAATCATAAAATAAATACTGCTAGGGACAAAATAGTTAGTGCTGTTAGGGGCTATAGGGAAACTGTTGTTAAGACCTCAGCAGGTTGTAATTGGAGACCCAAAAGACACTATTGGAACAAAGTCTCCAAATACAATAGTGGATCAAACTCTAATAAAAATGTTAATCTTAAAGATCCACTAGGCAGACCCAAGTCAGCAATGGCTTGGGTCCCTAAGAGAAACTAATTTCTCTTATTTGATGTGCAGGATGATCCATAAAAAGCTTTAAAGAACAAAGGAATTGTTAATAGTGGATGTTTCAGGCACATGACTGGGAATAAAGCCTACCTTGTTGAATATCAAGACTATAATGGTGGTCCTGTTGCTTTTGGAGGTAGTAAAGGTTATATATCAGGTAAAGGAAAAAATAATAACTGGAAAGTTAGATTTGAGGATGTGTGCTTTGTGAAAGAACTACAGCATTTTAATCTCTTTTTTGTGTCACAAATGTGTAACAAGAAGAACAAGGTTCTCTTCATAGACACTAAATGTCTTGTGTTGTCCCCTGACTTTAAGTTGCCTGATGAAAGTAAGTATTACTTAGAGTCCCCAGACAAAACAATATGTACAGTTTCAACCTAAAAAACATTGTTCCTACTAGAGGTTTATCTTGTTTGATTGCAAAGGCCATAGTTGATGAATCTAACAAATGGCATAGGAGGTTGGGTCATTTTAACTTTAAAAGCTTAAACAAACTTGTGAAGGGAAACCTTGTAAGAGGTTTACCTTTAAAGATTTTTCAAAATGACCACACTTGTGTTGCTTGTCAGAAAGAAAAGCAACACAAAGCCTCCTGTAAGGCCAAATTAGTGAGCTCTATTAGTCAGCCCTTACAGGTGTTACAAATGGAATTATTTGGACCCACATCTGTAAGGAGCATAAACCATAAAACTTATTGCCTTGTTATTACTGATGATTTTAGCAGGTTTAGTTAGGTGTTCTTTTTAAGAACTAAGGATGAAACTAGTGGAATCCTTAAGGACTTTATAAGACAAATTAAGAACCAATTAAATCAAAATGTTAAAACTATTAGATGTGATAATGGTACAAAATTCAAGAACTGGGACATTATTGAATTCTGTAGGTCAAAAAAGATCAAGAGGGAATACAGTAATGCCAGAACTCCACAACAAAATGGAGTTGCTGAGAGGAAGAACAAGACCCTAATTGAGGCTGCTAGAATAATGCTAGCAGATTCATTTTTACCAAACACTTTTTGGGCTGAAGCAGTTAGTACTGCTTGCTATGTCCTTAATAGGGTCCTTAATAGGGTGTTAGTTACCAAGCCTCAAAACAAGACACCTTATGAACTTAGAACTAGTAAAATACCAATCATAAGCTATATAAGATCTTTTGGGTGCCATGTGACCATCTTGAATACCATTGACCACCTGGGCAAGTTTGAAGAAAAGTCTGATGAAGGGTTTTTAGTTGGGTATTGATTGCAGTTTATTATACTTAAAAATATATCACAAAATAATATAATTCTAAGAGTAATTAAGAAGATTACCAAGTTACCCTTGATAAAATTCACTCTCAAAAATATATATAATATAATATAAAATACGTATATTAAACCGGGCAAGTATGATCACCCGGGTCGTTATCCCCAATGACTAGTGAAATTGAAACCACATTTTTAGTTCGGATCCTGATTTGAATGAAGCAAAGATTTTTGAATTGGTTTCTAGAAATAAAAAACCCTAATTTTTACTTTTTTATAAAAGACTAATTAAACTAATTAAAATCTAACCCTAATTTTTAATCAAAATTAATTAAACTAATTAAAAATTAAACTAATTAAAAACTAATACGCTTAATTAACGACTTAACTAATGGACTAATGGTGCAAATACCTAAGAAACTAACGGGGAAACTAACAAACTAACGGAGGGACTAACTGAAAAACAATTAAAATCGAAAAGTTACACTATCTACCCTGAGAATCTATCCCGACAACAAACTAAGTCCATAAAGCATTCGAAATTTTAAAGAGCTTAAAATGAAAAACTCAAAGAAGCAAAGTTGTAAAGGAAGCTAGTGGGAACAACTTTAACAAAAGCACTATAGTCTGAAACTCAAAGATAAGCTCTTAAAAGAGCTTCTAAATAAGCTGTTACAGAAACTAGGGGTTTGGGCTATGTTTTACTGAAACAACTATAAAATGCTCAAATAAAACTCAAATCTAAAAAGGAAAAGTGATCTAGAAAGCTTATGATGTGCTTAATCTAGAAATGCAAAGAAAACTAAGCTAGAAGTGCTCTTAAACTACTGAAATTAACCAAAAATCAAGCAAACTCAGGAAATAAGCAAAGAAACACTAACTTCAAATTAGCTAGAGAACTTAATAAGCTAAACTTGACTTTAAAACTTTAAGGACTTATTAAACTACTTATAATCTATCTAATTAAGCTGTAAAATATAGACCCATAAGCTAAATTAACAAAATTAAATCCTAAAGTTTCTAAGTATTGTTTTTGGAGTTTTCAGGTTTTTTATGACTAAACAAAGTAAATAAGCTAGAAATTGCAAATTAAGACTTAAACCGTATTAAGCTATATTAAAACTTAAATCCTACTGAATTTAATAAGCTAAATCTTAAAATTACTTATCTAAATTAAGCTACGAACACGGCAGTACTAACTGAGGCTAGTACTGCTAGTGTAAAAATTCAGCAGTACTTTCAAGTGAAAATACTGCTGATGCAATTCGACTTTTAAGGACAAAAATAAGCTATGAATTAAGCTAAATAATGAAAACTAAATTCTTAATAAGCTATAACTAGAACTAAACTTAATCCTACTAAATTTGAAAAGCTAAAATTTATACTAACAGTACTAACTTATGTTTAGTACTGGGGGGGGGGGGGGGGGGGGGGGGGGGGGGGGGGGGGGGGGGGGGGGGGGTAGTGTAAAGAGTCAACAGTACTAACTTAGGTTAGTACTGCTAGTGCAATTTTGAAATGCACTAAACCCAAATCCCCCTTTACCATTTTGAACAGACCGAGAAAAGCTTTTAAGAGAAATGTTAATGAACAAAAACTAAATACCAAAATAAAAACTAGCTTAAAACAAACTTAATATCACTGATTAAATAACTGAATAAGCCTAATCTAAGATCTAAACTATTTAAACTAAAATTTTTTGGATATTTATGAAGTTTTTATGACAGAAATTAATAACTAATGATTCTATACCAATAAAAGCAAAAACAGATAGACAAACAAACCTAATAAGCCCTAGAAGAGATATTTAAACACAAAACAACGAGAATAAGCAAATGAACAATATTAAGCATATATACTAAAACTCAGCAACTTAAACTAAAATTAAGAGAAGAGTGTAAAGAGAAACGTTACTTGACCCTTTAGCTAAACAAAAGAACCAATTACGACAAGCTTACAAGCTCTCCTAGCTTAAGAATAAGCTAGAGTATATTCCTTGGGAAGCTCTCTCAAGGTAAGACCCTCTTCCAAAAAGCTCTAATCCAATTAGAATCCATAATAGATTTAACTGATTTATGGTTAGGCAAGATAATTCTGAATTCAAACAGCTCTAATTCAGCTTATAGACTGAAAGAGCTTAATATGAGCCTTATGAGCATATTGAAGACAAAATTGGCTTATTAAAGAGAGCTAAAGATAAAATAAGAAGAGCTTATGACAAATTAAAACTAAATTTCATTAATTGAAAACTGAATTACATTACTAGAAAAGAAGATTACAAAAACATTTAAGTAAAATTACGAAATTAAGCTAAAAATTACTAAAAAGAAAGATAAAAAAAGAAAAGATCTGTGCGATGTGTGTGTGAAAGAGGCCTATTTATAGTGCCACAAGCTGAAGCTATCTAGTCCTCTTGCGTCCCTCATTCTCTGCCATCCAATCCTCAATCATTAGGGTCTAAATTTTGAGCCGTTAGGATCACTTGTGGACACCTGAGTGATAGCCAGCCTGTCATGCCTTGATGTGACGTTTGTGCTAGTTTTGTGAGTGTTTTAGCACAAAAACCCACTTAAATTTGTGCTTTCACCATTGTTGACGTGGCTCTTCTTGAGAGAGGGCTTAAGTGATCCTTGATTTGACCTTAATGACCCTGCCATTGTGCTTGAAAGCTTTTGAATTGACTTCCTTGCCCATTAATTTGGAAAACCCCTTTGATTTTGACCTTGGGTAAAATGGGGGAGACGAATGAATAGTAAAAAGGGTTCCCGCGCCTATTTTTAGACAGTTAAAACTGTTGGAGTTTGGAATAATTGCACAAATGGCCCCTTTCTTTCTTTTCCCTTTTTCAAGTTATAAATAACTTTCGGGATTTGCAAAATTGGCCCTTATTATTGTAAATAATAGGAAATGGGCTTTGTTGACTTTTTGTTGACCATAGAATGCTTTTCTTTGACTGGATTTGACTAATGTTTACATTTTTGGCTTCGCTTTGAACTCTAACTGATTCTGAGTCCGTGGCTTTGCCCGTTTTTGACATGTTCTTGTGATTTTTTTTTGACTTATCCGTACCTGCACATGCAAAACACAAATACCAGCATATTTTTGCCATTTTTGGTCTGTTTTGGGTTTAATTGAGTCTTTTTACTTAGTGGTGTTACTTCTTTTGATGAATATGCATGTTAGGTCTTAGAAAACTAGCTTTTTTCTGTATCGCTGTTGATATGTCTAGGAAAACATAATTGTGTAGAAAGGATTCCATCAGGTAACAGTCTTCATACTACCTTTCCTCTTATATGGTTGATCTACTCTTAATATATTTCAAATGCATTTAATATACTCTTAGGGGCCTTGTAATAGTCTTAATACTACCTTACTTGTGCGTTGCCTTAACGGAATATTAAATAGACGGCGGGTTCGTGTAATTCGTTCTTGACTTATGAAATAGTTACATAGATCATCACAAGTGTGACAAAGCAACAACACTAGGAGAAGCAACCTAAGGAGTAATACATGATTAAATAAACACAATCTTTTATTATATTGTTATCACCAGTAGCTTAGATTATTATTTAGTTTAATAGATAAAACCAACCAACCTCTCAAATATATGATTTACCTGCATTCTTATAAACATAAAAATAAAAAAATAATATTCTCTCAACCCTTAGAATTCTGTTAGATCATGATTAAGCCTTCCTAACCTATTCCCCTAAAGAACGATAACAACCCCCGAGTCTTGCCTATACTACACTACAACGATTAGGTTCAAAAGATCAAATGTTATCAAGAATAAAGTCCACATCGAGGCAACCAAAATTTGGCTTTTATTAGGCTACTTAAGTAAGGTACCATTCATATCATATACCCGAAGGCTCTTTAAGACATGAATGGACCAATCTTATTTGCACCATATACCCTTAGGCTCTTTAAGGCACAAAGTAAGACAAAAATTAAGCAACATTATTATACCTCAGTCCTTTAGAAGGCTACAACATCGGCCACGCCTCCGACAAGATGTAGCAAACATATTTCGACATCGGATTATATAAGTAAAACCGGTGCCTTTTATCTCGAAGCCACATCGATAGCGAGTCGACAAGAGGTTATTCTACTTATTATGACACCGGACCCTACCTTATATGAAAACTCCAACATCGGCCACGCCTCCGACACGATGAAGTAATCTGGCAGAGATACTTATTTATTTATTATTTTTGTATTTTTAAGCCAAATTGAGTATTCCTGATGTGTACTCATTCTAATCACAAATGAACTAAAGAAAACTTCTATTAGCTAATTATTAACCAAACTTTAAATCAATTAATATGAAAGGATATGGATCTCCCCAAACTACTTTTACACAAAAGATGAGAAGCTCGAGTTGAACGGGACAAATCAACCGGACACGAGAGGTTTCAAAGAATTTGTTGGGTTGATCCTGCAAAAATCACAACAAACAAGCAACAAACATCGAATAATTGGAAAGAGCACACACCTCTCTCAACACAACACATTTGATAATAGAAAATAGAAAAATAGAAAAGATAAGCATGGGGTGAACTCCCATAAAGCGGCTTGTTTTTGGTAACCGAGTCGCAAGCTCGACTCGATCCCTGAATTTAGTTGTCCTTAGGGAAAGTCTGGAGGTGTTTGTCTTTTACGTCTTTTAACAAGTTGTATCTTTAAGCAACCATTAAAACATGTACGTATCTTTTATATGCTTTACTTTTGACTAAAATGACCTAAATTCTAGAGTGCGACAATTTAAGACCGTTGCTAGCATTACACAAATGAGGTAAATTGCAGCATAATGCCAACGCAATATGGGATGGCCTTGCATTAGGCACCATGATGAGAAATTTTAAATACAATGCAATGATGCATGCAATTTGCGCAATGATGCGCGCATTTTTAAACCAATTAGTTCTTGATACTGATATACATTTGTGACGATTCGAACCATCATAGTTGGCGTTTCTTTTAGTTTATCTTAACATGTTTTCTTTTGACGACGGTATTTTCAATAGATCATGGTCATTGTGTTCATCATTGTCGTTATCATCATCATTTTCGTTTATTTAAAAGGTTTGGTTTGTTCATTCGTGGTCCTGTATAAAATATGTCTTTAATATTTATGGTACCGTAGTATTGCCAAAACATGGCTATAGTCTATAAGCCGTTGTTTTTTTAATCAGCCAAAAAACGGCATTTAAGGTTTAGCGTTTAAATGAAACGGGCGATTGTTTTATACTCTACAAATATGTAATGGTTTAATGTTTTGGTTAATCGAACATTGGTTGTCAAATAGGCCTTTCTCATCTAAAACACAAATAGGTTTTATAATGCATTGGTTGATTTTTAAAAATATGGTATATGTTTGAAATAATGTAAACATGCTGATTTTCATAAGTCTCCGTAAAGAGTTGGGGTTTAATTTCATCTATAGATTTTGATGATTGAAAACATTTTTGTTTCATGCTTTTGTTCGTTCGTTAGTAGGCTTGTATAAAATTTGGCTTTATTTTATGGTCATCGTAATGTGCGTGCCAAAACATGAATATAGTTTAAAAGGCGACCTTTATTTTAAAACAACAAAAAGAATGTCGTTTAAGGTTTAGCTTTTGAAATTTTGTTGTCATTTATAACGCGTTACCAAAAAAATCCTCCGTAGTCTAAAAAGATCATTATGTTGTGAGTGAGGATTTGATGATTGTTGCTGCATATTATTTGTAATAGTTTTAGCATTTTAGTTTGGTTGCAGCCTTGATTTTTTAGGACTCAAAAGAAAGACAAGTAACATGTAGCTTTATAGATTAGAATAACCATCGCGTGAGCATTTTTGTGTATTGCATTATATAAATATAGGTGACTGACTATTCAATTTGGGTCGTAAATAATCAGACTGTTGCTTCAATTGTTGATATCTTTTGTTAATGTAGGTTTTGCAGAAATGATACCCGCCGAAGACTTACAAAATGGATTCAAGTTTTGTTGCATGACCCGTTGTGCGCGTGACTTTTTAAAAGCGTTGATGGTACTTGATATACGCGGAAAATGCGAAAAGGTACGTCACATATTAAGCATATAAGATCTTGATTGATGGACTATTGTATGTAAATCAAGGTATAGTTTTGTGTTTTTGTGAGAGTAGAATTTCTTAACCTTTTCTTCAAGTTTTATATTGAACAAATGAGTAAGGTGTAAGATTACATCATTTTTGTGTGGCAATCTCCCCTATATTTATACTTAGAGATGTGCTAAGTATAAATAAATTACAATAGTAGTCCCTATATTAGTTTCTATTAAGCACATTGATCCTAATCTTTATCAATCATATTATTACATCAAAAATGTGAAATTTATCTTTAATTCCAATAATCCCCCCTATGTAATGAAATGATAGATTTGGATTTCTTTCTTGTGTAGCTCAAAAATGCAGAGAATTCTTTGTGAAAGATGAGGACGACCTTGTAGCATATCTCCTCCTATATAGTTTTCTCCCCTTATATGATAGGATAGATTTCATTATGTCTGAAGGTATCATCTCTACTTTCGAACTCAAAATCAACAATCTCAAAAGCTAATCTTGATCTTCTTTTAGCAACTTAAATCTTTCAAAGCTTGTATGAAACCTTTATATCTTGATCTTGATCTTGAAGGTAGATTTCAAACACATAATGTTGCGGAAAAAAGATCTTGAACATGATGATATTGATTGAGCATTGCTTTGTAGAAGACTTGAACACTTGACTTTATTCTTGAATCTTAATACTCTTTTAGTTCCCCCTCAATTACATATCCATCTCTTGAATATTGAATTAGTGATCTTGATTGTGAAGACTTTTTCTTAAATGAATTGTTGTTGAAGACGATGATGATATTGCTGAAGTAATCTCATACAAATGTTGAACCGGCTATCTTGATTGATCTTTAAGCTTGATGAAACACTACAACTTATTCTAAACATTTGATGATGTAACCTCGAAACATATCAATAAGAAAAGAAAATAACGAAATATCTCTCATTCTGTTTTTGCTTTCTCTCTTTTCTTTCAATCCTCGCCAACAATATATACATTTTCTCATTCTGTTTTTGCTTTCTCTCATTTCTTTTAATCCTCACCAATCATGAAGATAAAACATATCTTCTCGATCAAACTACTTATACAATGATTTCCTTAAACTTCAATTTTGTTTTGCCCATTGTCTTGATTTGTCCCATACTTTCTTTCTTATATCTTCTCCCCTTTATATACTTGGATATATCTCTTAAGTTCCAAGCTTATATCTTCTTCCCCTTCTTATATACGGAATATACTAAGCTTATTTCTTCTCCCCAAGTATACATATATATTTTATCCCCTCATATTTGGCAAATACTAAGCTTATATCTTCTCCCCCTTATGATGATTATGATCCATCGTGAACATCATGACCATATAAGCTCCAAAATAAGTTTCGAGTGAAGAATATCCTTTGAAGTCCATGAAATTGAAATAGAAATAATTTATTTTCTCTTTAAGAATCAAACATTTTCCCCTTTATAAATAAACATACTCCCTCAAAATAACCCATAAGCTCCCTCAAACCGACAAACTTGATTGCTATCATTCTCGTGAAGGTTGAAAGAAACTTTTGATGTTATAAGATTCGTTGAAGATGACATGCTTATGAAAGGTAGAGATGTTGTTGTTGTTGTATGTTGTAGAAGATGAATGGAGAATTATTAGAGTAAGAACCATCTTCCACATTAATCATGAATTTCATACATCACAAGATCATGCTTTGAAAATTCCCGATGAAATATCTAAAAGATATGATCAAATCAATATCTCGATGATCGCGTGAACTTAGTGTTGTTTGACCTTGGGAAACACATAACCACTAGATCACATAATCATGAATTTCATACATCACAAGAAGCATTGATCGCGTGAACTTAGTATTGTTGACCTTGGGAAACACATAACCACTAGATCACATAGATTACTAGTTAACACTTATATCATTAATCAATCATTTTCAAATAGTGACCTACGTTTAGCGTTGGCATGACGTTAGCACTGGTAGGATTTCCATTCAATCATTGTGAATACTATATGATAGTATCACTCCAGAATGTTTCAACATTGTCACATAGACATGAAATGTCACAAAGACATATATGATTGTACCTTTTGTATCATAGGATGTATAAACAAACGTACTTTGTGTCCTAAAGATATATCAATAAATATCAATTTGGTTCTAATACTCTTGTGCACTTTGGTAAGCAAGGACCTGGAGCAGAATGTCCCTATTAATTCAATACCAACATTCTCAGGAATGAAAAGTCGATAGATTATGGGCGTTAAATTCCATAGAATGAAAAAAATACTTTTATGAGAAGTACTTGAGTGGCTAGGAGGGGTTTGTGCATTTTTTGCATCAATTGGTCCTATGAGCCTTACTCTCATACCAGTAAATAACGAATGAAATCTGATAGCATAAGAGTTGACACCCAGGTTTCTATCTTGTTTTAGGAAAAACACCTCTTCAATTTCTTAATAAGCCTCTTCACTTTTACAACTCCGACCTTTATCTTTGTTAACTTTCGAATCCTCTCATCATATTCTTGTTCACTTTTGACATCTTTTATCATTTTTTCCCATTCATATTCTTTTTTTCATTTTAAAAGCCTTTTATCTATTAAGGTTCCACAATGATTTTTGGCATTCAAAACATGTTGATTTGCACCTCAAACTCCATCAACTAGACCTAACTTTCCTATATTGGAAGGTAGACTCCGGGGTAGATCAATTCCGATTCTGGAAGATCATAGGAGTATTTTGAGAGTAACTAAATCACATCGTGCAACTCAAGCAACATACGCCAAGATAATTCCTTTAGAAAGAATGTCTGTGAAAATCATGATGAAAATTTGAGATCGTATCATGAGATTTTGATAATATCAAGAGAATTTAGAACAATCACTATGTCTGTTTTCGTATGCGGTGGCATTTCTTTGCTTGCATATTTTTCTCTTTTTATTTTCATGTGTTGTTCTTGCTTTTGAAACACATGATATATACTTTCATTTTTTCAAGTATACGATTTCTCAATTCTCTCTTTCTATTTTTCCTTACAAAGCTCTCTTTTTATTTTTCATCATTCTCACTAGCAACATACGAAGAAGAAAAATTTTGATCTTAGAAAGTTTTCAATTATTATAAAGACACACTCCCCCTTAACATATGCTGAGAAATATTTTTAATATAAAGCTAAAAATGCAAAAATACGGAAATGTTAAGATGAAATGTAAAAAATTTACCATTTCCTTAACTTTCTGAAAACTTTTCAACAAAAATTGTACGGACACCCCCCTTCGAAAAATACCGTTTCTTCGATAAAACCTTTATAAGGGAGATTCTCTTTGCACTTTTGAGTCTTTATTTCTTTAGACACTTTTCAAACAAAAATTACATCGATTTGAAGACTTTTTAAAATTGATTTTATCTTTAATGTACCACTTTTTATAAATCCAAATCGATTGTAACTCATCAACTTGAGATAATTGACTTTTTAAACAACTTGATTTTATCTTTTAAGTACCACTCAAAGATTTTAATAAATATTTATCAATGACTCAAGTCAAATAGAACTTCTTTTCTTTTTCAAAGATAAATGCACTTATGCGTACACTTTATTTTCTTTAAAGTACGGGTTATGTACTGAAATGTACACAAGCCATCATTTTAAGCTCCGGTTTCATACTGAAATGTATGAAAGCCATTATAGAATCCATAAATCTTTTTGTATTTTCTATAAAATTTTGAATAAAAGAAAATCCTTTTTTTAAAATTAATAAAAGAAAATATCTTTTGAACTTTTTATCAAATTTGATATAAAAGAAAATCTTTTTGTATCTTTCTAAATTTTCTATATAAAAGAAATTTTTTTTATCTTTTCTAAATTTTGTATAAAAGAAAATATTTTTGTGTTTTCTAAAACTTTTTAAAAGATTTTTTTTGTATTTTTTAATTTTCTTAAACTAAAAGATTTTTTTTTGAAGTTCCTATCAAATTAAACAACAACTTTTGGTAATGTAACACCCCAAAACTACGATACGCAGCGGAATACAATATTTGGGGTGCTACTTCATAATACATGCACACGAGTCCCAGTTCAAAGATACGTTTATAAAACACAATTTCATTTATTAGAAGGATCAGAGTTACATAGGTCCCAATACCAACGTAAAAATTTATTTCTAAAAGCCACAACACGACTTGATTTCTAAAACATTTATTTAGTTTATGACACTACTTCACCGAGACTCCGTCTTTGATATCCGCATTCCGTCCCGTCCAGCCATCAACAGCAATTAACCTGGGATACATGCTTAAAAACGTCAACAAAACGTTGAGTGAATTCATAGAGTTTACACACAAACAGTTAGAACGCATATCTGGTTCAACAAAACATATAACATTGCTCGTAAGCCAAGTTATATATAAATCATGAATTCCAACTAATGAGCCTGTGTACCGACACTTAACACATTCATCCCATAGGACAAAATAATGTCCGAGAAGTATGTCCCTTCTCCCATTACTAACTACAAAATGTCCGTATCAGGGTGCTCACTTATCAATCAAGGATTCATACCCCGGACAAGGTTGTCAAACCCAATAGATCTATTTAACGCATTAGCGTTCACCATTAACAGGGCAATTAACGGTAATGCAGTAAAAGGCATATACTCAATAGCACGTGGAATCATATTTAGCATCAAAACATATTGCATTCTCATTTTCAAAACAAGCAAGTATCCCCCTCGCGGGTTTAAAAAAACATTTAAAACACTTAAAAGCGAGGCTATGAACTCACCTTGATCTAAGCCGAAGATCAAATAACCAAACAATCCAAAGTCGTCTCGACAACGAACTCAATTGCGAACTATAATTAATGTCGCCCGATTAATTTATAATAAGGTGCGATCGAATAGCGCACGCATTGCAACTATTGAAATAGTATAAATATACATACACATGTGATGAGAAATCCACTTGCGCGTCTTAGATCCTAAACTCCACTTAATTGAGTTACGATCTTTCTTTTATTCATATTATACATGGCTTAATCGAAAACTTTCTATTTTAGGAAACTTTTTATTTTTAGAAAGTTGCTATTTTCGGAAAGTTACCATTTTTAGTAAGTCTCGTCTTCTAATTATATTTATAATAATATTTAGTTATCTCGTCGAACCTTCGATATTCAATTTGATTATTAATTACTCATACCAGAATTATGTCCCGTATATTACAAAAGTTTCTATTTTTAGAATCTCCTTCGTTCGTAACAATCGTTAAGTTTAAATTATTATACTCGTAATAATAATAATAGCGTTTAATTATTTTTATAACATCCGACAAGTTTAGTATTAATCCGTTGACTTTCAAAAGTCAATGCTATACTTTGTTTGACTTTGACTTATTATACACATTATATATATATATATGTTACTAAATCTGACCCACTTCAAACGACCCGTTATATCACATTTTCACGACTCGGACTCAAAAAATATTTTATGTAAAACGACATTCCGGACAACTTTTTAGTTTTAGCAGAGACCCGAAACTCGATAGAAAATGACCAAAGTGCCCCTGCAAGTTTTTGCAGGAACTTTGACATTTTTAATAAAACACAGACTTTGACCTTGGTTTTTGACCCGTTATTACTCGATTTTAAATCGAGTGAGCCACGCGACAAAGTAAGACATCATTCGGAGCAACTTTCGTGATTCGCCGGAAGGCCCAAACGGACTCAAAAGTGCTCAAAACGAGCGTTTAATTTCATGACAGCAACTAGAAAAATGCAATAGCTATTTGGAAAATTTATAACTTTTCAAATCTTGTTTTCGCCGCAACTTCTTCGTTATAAGGAGTTACGGGTCGTTCGAATTACCGAAACGTATATTAGGACGAACTCTATCATATTTCAACATCAAGAATCAGTTTTTATAAAATCTCGAACATCGAAAGCTGAACCAAACTTTCTGCTCGAAATTAACATTTACAAAACTTATCAAAACTTCATTTTCACCTCACAACGACATCAAAATACGCCTAGCTAACCTATCTTCGTCAACTAATCAACCCATTCACAATCTATTCTAACCAACGCAAGTGTCGGACCTCATCACATATAATATACGAAATCAAATTAAGAACGAAACAATGAAATAAACATAACTAAGATGCTTACAACGACACACAAGGTGTTGGTTTCGGCCTTTCTTGTGGTTCGAACTCTCGGACATAAACACGAACACAAACCCAAACCATTTCCAAGCTAACCGACGTGATCATATCACTAATCTAACCCTTTTAAACACCCTTTTTGCTCGAAAATTGCAAGAACAACCCAAAAATCTAATTTCTTCAAAACTTAATGCATGTGGGATTTTATTAGTGGGACTTGTAGGCCTTGATACAAGGATCAATAATATGTAATTTGATCTTAATGCATGTCGGAAAATTGGCCGAAAAGTGGTGGTGTAAGGTTGGCCGGTCGTGGAGAGTACTAGGGGAGGAGGAAGAAAGAAATTTTGTTAAAAGAATTATAATGGAAGTATTGGGTCTTATTTATAGAAAACAAGTTTGACATCTTGGCAATTCTAGCCCTTCCTTCCAATTACCCCTTCAAAGTTAGTACAATGTGTTTCTTTTATTTATAAAATCGACCATGTTTGGAAATATTTTTATTCCGTCATACTAAATTTAATTTAAAACATTTAATAAGATGTGTACACATTTAAACGCGAGTTCGCCTCAAGACAAGGAACAAAAGACGACATTCGTGAAAATAATAAGTTTACGATCTTAAAAATAATAATGAGACGCGTCGTAAATTTTTACGTTGCTTAAAACGTTTATCGGTCGTGCGGTCAAACGTTGACTCACGAAACGTCAAAAATAAAAATTTTAAATTTCCGTTCATAATAAAATACGAAAATAATTCTTTACGACTAATAAAATTTAAATGTCGACATTCATTCACATGAATTTATAAAATATTAATTATGACGTCGAATTCGCGATCGTCATACGCGTCGCGAAACTCGGGTTGTTACATTCCACCCACCTTAAGGGAGCGTCGTCCCGGTGCTCGTCCCTTCTTATTTGTCTTGATTTCTCTTACGGTGAGACAGTTTTCTTACGATTGGACGGTCTCACGTGCTCGAATGCACAATTCACTCAACGCAATACTCGCCTTAACTATTCCGAATGGAAAGTCAGCAAAACAAATGGTAATTTATATCAACAAAATCAAAAATATAATTACATCGGCTCTTATTATAAGAGACAAAATACGTCACCGAACACATCTGGGAAGACATGAATCGTGTCGTTTTAAACGAAAGACTCTAAACGAGGGATCAACCCAAACCTTAGTTCGGTGATCCTTTCAACGGAACAAAACGCACATCCTTACGCAAAACCAAGACATACTTCGCTAACTGAAATCAAGATAGACGTCAATGTTCGAAACCGATATATATTTATATCATTATCCAAAATCAAAATACACATGTCGCCCTCCCGGTCTCATTTAATAATGCCCAACCGGTTGCGAAAAATATTTCAGAGTACCTACGACTCCATCAAACGCATCATAGCGCTAACATGTAAAATCACATATTCATTTAAGCACATATTCGTCTATTAGTCATTTCAAAATAACTCTTATGTTTCTATCTAGCTTATCATCGCTTCGCAATAGTCATGCCTGCCTTCTATAAGTTTTAGCATAATATCCGTGTTAACTCATAAAGAAGCCTCAGCAATGGCCATGCTCATTGCGCGGGTTCATACCCAACCGGTTAGATTGCTCATTATACCCGGCTTGCCGGATGGTCAGGCCTCTTGGTAATGATCTAGACTAAATCACGGCTAGGTTTTAGCCAACCATAGTCATGCTCATGGGCTAACAAGCCACAACCAATAATGGTCTACCAGGCTCACGTACCTCTCACGTCAACCTTCATCAACCTTTGGGTAAGTATACCCATTTACTCACGTCCTAATTCGTATCATGGCAACACAAAAGCGTTTTAACACTTACTACCATTCAAGAGCACATAGCACATGGGGTACATAAAACACATAGTTTGGCGGCGATAATTCCGCTAGGAAAACACATATTTTCGAAAGACAAATTAAAGGCAATCAAGAAAACAATTGAGCATCATGGGCTCATTGTTTGTCCGACAAAAAATAAAAATTTCAATGTTTTCGCACCGCGACTAGCATAGTTGACTCGGTCCTACCGCATCACATCAAATCCTATATGACTTAACTAATCAAGTTGAGATAATTACGCACATTCCTAATTTAATACCGTTCAATTTAAGGCGTTGACTATGTCGGTTGTCCCTACAGTAATGGGAACGAACGTCACCATTTTGCTAGAGTTTCCAATCAATTCGCCACTCTTCACGCCCTTGAGTCGTCATGTCGCGGAGTAAGGGTCACTACACCTGGCGTAGGTCAAGTATCGTATAGTGTCTTATTCTAATCCTTGACGATTAAGGTATATTTACAACTACACTACCATTACTCTCCATTTTGGGAAAAGAAGTCTTCTTCACGACCATCAGTTGATACACCATTTGCAACACACACCTAATGTAGGAGAAGTCTTCTTCGTTCCCCACTTTCAACCTCATGACTAACCATCTCAGCTTCCACCCACCTTAGGAATCTTGCAACTCCGAGAAGATCCCTTCTCAGTGTCGGTATCTAGTTTCTTAGTATCTCATCATCTAACCACCTTATAACTTCTCCATGACTTTTGGGTATGTCTACGTGTCCCAGCTCGATGGCACTCTATACCTTTACTAATTCTTGAGAAATTTTCATTACATGATGTAACATTTCACATTTTCAGGTCATTTACGACTTCAATTATTCTATTATTTATTTTTAGGCTTTTACGCGTTTGCTTTTAAATTTTTACTGTTAAGCTAAATCGCGTAAACTAAAAATGAGCATTTAACGTAAACAGGCATCAAACAACTAAATGTTTACGTCAAGTAAGTGTTATAAAGTTATCAGGATGATAATTTATAACTTTACAATTTTTATTTTTATTGGTTACGTAAAACGTTTACGTAACACAATAAAACTACACTTTTGCATGCATGACAAACCATAAACCCACCTACACTTCAACAAATACCCACTAATACCTATAATACTCAAAAATATCATAAACCTTTGTCCTATTCAGCCCCTAGATGAAATTTGCACATATATACCATATACACTTGAAATTAAATCCAACAATGCTCCACTAACTAGTATAAACAACATTATGTGTTATCCCTTGGATAAAAACCAAAAAACTAAACACATATATCTTCACTACAACTACAATATTCGGTTCTATGAACACTACCATACATGTTTGGAATTAAATCATGAATCCTCCACTCAACTTAAACAAGTATATTCATAATCCAATGGTTAAACCCTAACTCCAAATCCTCCATGTATTAACTTGATTTTGGTCTCCTTGGCATGCATAGGATTTGGCTGAAATCAAGGATAAATGAAGCATGCTCAAGCCCTTTCAAATCAACTCTTACACATAAGCATGTTTGTCCCCATTGTCCCATACTTGTTCTTACATCCTTACACCCTAAACCTATATTAAACACATAAAAACCATACTCTATGTTAGCTCGTAACTGGATACACCATAAACCACATTCAAAATCAAATTGCTAGTTCCTATAAGAGTGTACATCTTGTCTTGGCTATAAATAGGATCCCAAAAGTAGTAATAAACACATAGTTATCAATACAAGCCAAAAAAATCAATTCACCACTTTCTCTACACACACACTAACCCACGACTTGGGTTTTTCACCAACAAAAGTTTTATAGATTTCATTTTTCAAGGGTTACAAGCATACAAGGGTCATTACTAATCATATATAAGGTATCTTGGAAGCTTGGTTTGGGTTATACAAAGGTTTATACAAGGAAGGTTTCAAATTAGGGTTTTCTTGGTTGGGTTTGATCTTGTTCATTATTCATCCTACATTCATCTAAGGTTTACCTAAGACCCTAATCTTTTCAATACTCTCATTTCATGTATTATATGATTGTGTATGGTTATATCATCACCTAGGTATACTTTATAAAGTTTATAAAATATAAACATACATGTTCATACACGAAATATAATTTTAACATGGTTAAGATGGTGTTTAAAACATGTTGATATGTTTAAAACAAGGACTTACAATTAATGGATAAGTTATATAATTTTTGGCTAAGTTATGATTAGTTATCTAATTATAAAGTTATGGCTTCAAACAAATGTATTGGACACTTGTCTTGGAAAATATGGATACATCATGAAGAGCACGAATTAGAGGACCTAATATACACACAAGAGATGTTAATCAATAAATTAGAGGACTTGTGGAAGTTTATTTAAGTTACAAATACATAAAACAAGTTTATATAAGAGTTTATATAAAACCCTAAAAGTTACTGTCAAAATTCGTGTAATGAGGTAATTATTTTATATTTTATTAAAATAATACACATCATAAGGATTACAAGCATGTAAATCGTGAAACCGATAAATATTGAGGGAGTTATGAATTTCACAAGATATACATATATAAGGGTATTTTTATAAAAGAAAGTTTATAAAAACAAATGATTTCGAATATAAGATATTTCTTTGATATTTTTCTATAAAAGTAGATGTTGTAAGGATTCTAAAAAGGTAAGAAACTTGAAAAACCAATGGATAATGAACTAGTTATGACTTTTTCATGTTTATGTAATAAAATAAACAAAAGTAACTTTTTAAAAGTAATTTTATGAAAACTAATTTTTTTATAGAAACATACAGTAGACATGGACTATGTTAGATGATAGAAAATTTAATTATGAAGCCATGAACATAAAGAACACTAAAAACGGGGTTAAAACGAATAAGTTACGACGTTTTTAAGTTATAACGATTAATTATATAAAAGTAGTTTTATATAATTTATAAAATATTATTAAAGTTACTGTTCATCAGTGATTATAATATTAAAATTTTGATATTTGACTAGAACATTCAAAAACGAAGCCACGGATATAAATAACCTGCAAAACGGATTTAAAATGAAAAAGATATGACATTTTTACTAAAGTGATATTTTTAAACGTTTTCAACTTTATATCTTCAAATAATTAAATTATTTATATAATAAAATTATATAAATAATACATCAAGTATTTTTGGCAAATAACAAATCGTTGGACAAGTATACCATCTTTACAATTACAAATACATGAACACTTATTTTACAAGTACAAATTAAATTGTTTAATTTTATAAATTAAACAAACACTTTTAGGTGATGATGTAACAATATAGAATTATATGTGGTATTAGTTATTCAAAGTACTTAGTACTCATACGACCTATATTTAATTAGGTTGCATTCGTTCATATCCGTGACGTTTTCATCACTTGATTCATATACTCCAGTTTATTTACTAAGGTGAGTTCATAGCCTCATGTTTTACAATATCAATGATTTACAACTTCTGGGGTGAGAAACATGCATTGTTTTACGATTGGACGCAAGTGCACATTTTACATGATTACGTGTTTGCCTAAGTAGCGATAACCCTCTGAGCCCATTATCATGAACTGTCAATTACTTTGTGTGAGTGCGAATGTTATAAATAGATCTATTTGGGAATGACATCCCCGTTCGGGTGAGTAGCGCTCACTGTGTCGGTTTACCAAACAACGGACGTATACTATGTCGGATTCGGGATGTTGCGGGTTAGAACATCATTACGGGCAATGTTGGCAATTTATATTGCAATTCATACATGTCGAGCTTCAGTGTCATGAGCATAGGGAAACGTAATTACATTTTGTGATGTTTGCATCTGTTGCATTATCACGGGGAAAATCTTGCGGTCCTACATTACATTTTACATAAACCTATGAATTCACCAACTTTATATTGACGTTTTAAAGCATGTTTTCTCAGGTCAATGAGATATGAGGTGCTAAGGATACATTGGGGATACTCTTTTGAGGAGTCATGCATAAAAGATTTGGAGTCATTACATCTTGGGATATTTGTTATGATCTAAAATCTTGTTATTTCAATGTTGAACAATTAAAGCCGTTGTGCTTTGTATTAAACAATTTCAATAAATCCAATGTATCGTATTTCAAACGACTCTTTTAGAGGTCGTTCTCATATCTTGTGCTATTGATCTATGATGTAACGCTCTCAGGTATACATTATTCCGGTGCGACCCAATTTTGGGATGGTACAGATTGGTATCTAGAGCTAAGGTTATAGAGAACCAGGTCAAATGTTTTTACTTGAACTATAACCGTTTTTAAACATTGCATTATAAAAAGGGATTTTTATGGGACATTCATTCATACACTACTTGTTGCATTAGTTGAGTATGCTAGATGTTGCATGGTTCACATACGTGTTTATAATATATTAAGTATATTATTATGGGTCTTATATATGTACTAATGTAAACTCTATTTGAGTGTTACAGATTCTGTCATGTCTTCAGCATCTACAGTCACCTACACATCTGTCTACATTGATTCCGAGCCAGTGAGAGTCTTTTGGGGAGCTGATGAGGAGCTGTCTGATGGAGGTTCTCCATGGGTCATCGTATACGGATACGATGGACTCCCTATGCAGCCTGTAGCTCCATCATCGCCGGACTATGTGCCAGGACCTGAGCACCCACCGTTTCCCGACTACGTACCCGGTCTTGAGCACCCACCTTCACATGTCGAGGTACCATACGTACTTGAGCCTGAGTACCCCGAGTACTTAGTGCCATTTGATGATGAGGCACCCGTAGCCCTATCACCGGGCTATGTGGCGGACTCTGACCCGGAGGAGGATCCAGAGGAGGACCCCGAGGAGGATCATGCTGATTATCCCGCTGATGGAGGGGATGATGATGATGAGCCCTACGATGATGACGAAGATGATGATGATACTGATGATGAGGACGAGGAGCCCTTTGAGGACGAGGATGATGACGAAGAGATGGAGGAGCACCTAGCTCTGGCCGACTCTTCTGCTATACCTATTGTTGACCCTATTCCCTCAGCTGGGGATACAGAGGCATTTGAGACTGATGAGGCTGCACCTACACCCGTACCATCACCTAGACGGCACACGGTTAGGATGTCCATCAGACCCCAGACACCTATACCGTTGCCATCAGAGGCGGAGGTCAAGAGACTTCTTGCCTTACCCATTCCACCACCATCTCCACTATCACCTTGGTCATCTCTACTACCTCAGATTCCCTCACCACCACTACCACCTCCACCATCAACACTACATTTACCACCACATGTACCCACATCATTACCATTACTATCATAACCACTACCACCACTACCAGCCTCACTATTTATACCACCAGTCGACTGTAAGGAGGACCTTCCCAAGGCCGAGTTACCACCTCGTAAGAGGTTTTGTCTAACTGCTCCCACATCAAGGTATGAGGTAGGGGAGAGTTTGACTGCTGCTCCTAGACCTACTAGAGGTCATAGAGCAGATTATGGGTTTATCGGCACTATGGATGCCGAGATCAGACGTCAGAGAGCCGAGGAGGTCGGCTATCGCATTAAGGATGTTTGGGTTGACCCGACAGAGGCTGTCCGCGTTATATCGGACGGAGTTGTCATCTCCCCGACGACCTAGACAGCACGAGGGGGGGTCAATGCTAGAGTGACTGGTGATAGCTGCGTGCCCCCCTGGCACTGCAGGACACTTAGGATGTTTATGCTATAATCGAGGATGCTCAGGATAGACAGACTCAGTTATCACAAAGAGTTGACGTATTGGTCGAGGATAGACAGTTTCACTATGAGACTGCATGACTGTTGGATCAAGAGGCCCTAGTTTCCCAAGAGGCTTGGGCACATTCCGTTGGGTTGAGTTTGGCAGTTCACTATGAACTGCATGCATATAAGACTCATACCCAGATGCAGGATTACCGTATCGCCTCACAGGAGTCACTGATGACGATATTGATTGCACAAGTTTCATCACTACAGGGACAGTTGTCAGCGGCATTGGGACAAATTCAGGCACTTTAGGCTAGAGATCAGAATCATGCAGATGATCGCGAAGGCGCTGGTAGTTCTTCCTAGGTTTACACTTATCATGTCGTATTCATAGCTATCATTATGTTAGCCGACTAAGTATTATAGGTTTTATGCCCAGCTAGCATGGTAGTAGGACTTGTATTTTCATTTCTTGTATCAAACAATCATGTATGTTTTCCAATTATATATGATGTGTTGTATTAATGCATGTCGATCTCAATTCTGTAATGTGTTATGATCCTAGTCATGGTATATAATCACTGTGTAATGTGATCTTGTTATATATATGTTGTACCCATGTCATGTTGTGATGTTTATGAAAACTCACGTGTTTTATATTGTTGTAATTTAGAACAATATGCCACCAAAGAGATCCTTTGCTACTGCAAGGGCTGTTGCTGCTGCTGCAAGGGCTGTTGCTGCTACAAGGGCTGCTGCTGCTGCGGCTGCTACCCCTATGACAGTTGCTGCTATTGAACAGCTACTCGAAGCAAGAGTGTCTGCGGTATTTGCTAATCATGAAACTCTTTTAAATAGCACTAATGGTCAGGGCGATGGAAGCCATAATTCTGACACTGGAATTAGAGGAACTGTACGCACTCCGCGTGAGTGTACGTACAAGGATTTTCTAAATTACAAGCCCCTTTCTTTTAAGGGTACTGAAGGAGTGGTTGTGTTGTCACAATGGTTCGAGAAAATGGAATCAGTGTTCCATATCAGCAACTGTGCTGTGGAGAACCAAGTTAAGTTTGCTACGTGCACCTTCCTTGGAAATGCTCTGATATGGTGGAACTCCTACATGAAGACTGTTACTCAAGATGTTGCTTATGTTATGGACTGGAAGGCACTAAAGAAGATGATGACAGTCAAATACTGCCCAAGGGGTGAAATCAAGAAGTTGTAAATTGAGCTCTAGAACCTAAAAGTAAAGGGTACTAATGTTGCGAGTTACACTCTGCATTTTCAAGAGCTTGCACTAATGTGTGGAAGGATGTTCTCTGAGGAATCGGATGAAGTTGATAAATATGTTGGTGGACTTCCTGATATGATTCGGGGAAATGTAATGTCATATCAACCCAAGACGATGAAGAAAGCAATTAAGTTTGCTAACGATCAGATGGATCAAAAAGTCCTCACTGTTGCTGAAAGACAAGCTGAGCAAAAGAGAAAGTTAGAGTTTAATGATGGAAACAATCAGGGGCACCAACAACAAAATAAGAGGCAGAACACTGGGAGGGCTTACACTTCTGGGCCTGGTGAAAAGAGGGAGTACACGGGATCATTGCCCTTGTGTACCAAATGCAACTATCACCACAAAGGACCATGTGCTCCCAGGTGTAATAAATGTAAGAAAATCGGCCATCTGGCTCGTGACTGTAGGAATTCTGGTTCCAATGGTAATAATAACAATCGTGGGAACTCCGGAACAACTCAGAATGCTGGCACTTGCTATGAGTGTGGTGTTCAGGGGAATTTCAAGAGAGACTTCCTGAAGTTGAAGAATAAAAATCGTGGTAATTAAGGTGGGAATGGCAATGCCCTAGTAAAAGTATACGTGGTAGGTAATGCGAGAACAAACCCGGACTCCAACGTCATTACGGGTATGTTTCTTCTAAACAACCGCTACGCTTCTATCCTATTTGATACTGGTGCCGAGAGGAGTTTTGTATCTACTACATTTAGCTCCCTAATTGATATCACACCAACTACATTAGATCATTATTACGATGTTGAACTAGCTGACAGGAAAATAATTGGGATAAAAAGTATCATTCGAGGTTGTACATTAAACTTCTTAGATCATCCCTTCAACATTAACTTAATGGCCGTAGAACTTGGTAGTTTCGACGTCATAGTTGGTATGCATTGGTTGGCAAAGTACCATGCTGTCATTGATTGTGCCGAGAAGATCGTTCGTATTCCCTAGAGAAATGAAACCTTAAATGTCCATGGTGACAAAAGCAGCCGGGGAAACGGGACTCGTTTGAACATCATTTCGTGCACCAAAACTCATAAATATTTGTTGAAAGGACAACACGTCTTTTTGGCATATGTTACTACAAAGGAGATTGAAGACAAGTCGAGGGAGAAGCGACTTAAGGACGTACCAATCATTCAAGATTTTCCTGAAGATTTGTCGGGTCTTCTAAATCAATTTGATACCTGGTGTTGCACCTGTAGCGCGAGAACCTTATCGATTGGCTCCCTCCAAAATGAAAGAGTTGTCGGAGCAACTACAAGATCTACTCGACAAGGGCTTTATAAGACCTAGTTCCTCACCTTGGGGAGCTCCGGTCTTATTTGTCAAAAAGAAGGACGGATCATTCCGGATGTGCATCGACTATCAGGAATTGAATAAACTGACAGTGAAGAGTCATTATCATCTCCCAAGGATTGATGATTTGTTTGATCAACTACAAGGATCCAATGTTTATTCGAAGATAGACTTACGGTCGGGTTATCATTCGCTTTGAGTACGAGAAGAGGATATCTCGAAGATGGCATTTAGGACTCGGTATGGTCATTACGAGTTCCAAGTGATGCCATTTGGTTTGACAAATGCACCAACTGTATTCATGGACCTCATGAACCGAGTGTGTAAACCATACTTGGATAAGTTTGTAATTGTCTTTATTGATGATATACTAATTTATTCAAAGAACAAGAAGGAACATGAAGAACATCTTAAGGCAATTCTAGAACTGCTTAAGAAGGAGGAGTTATATGCTAAGTTTTCAAAATGTGAATTTTAGATTCCTAAGGTACAATTTCTCGGGCACGTGATTGATAGTCAAGGCATTCACGTGGATCCCGCCAAGATCAAATCAATAAAAGATTGGGCTTCTCCTAAAACACCAATGGAGATTCGTCAATTTTTAGGTCTTGCTGGTTATTATCGAAGATTTTATAGTAGGATCCCGATTTTTCGAAAGTTGATAAGCAATTAACACTCACGCAAAAGAAAATCTAATTGAATGAGGTTTGGTGACAAGCATGAAGCCGCTTTTCAGACATTGAATTATAATGTTTTTGTAGCGCACCTACTTAGCTCTCCCTTGGGTGATGAGAACTTCATTGTTTATTGTGATGCGTCACATAAAGGATTGGGTGCGGTGTTGATGGCAAAAACGAGAAGGGTTTACTTCGATTCACAACAGTGAAGATTCATGAGAAAAATTCTTTATGACTATAGTGATTTGGAAACTTGGTGCAGTGGTGGTTGCTCTAAGATTTAGATGGGCACTTACTTGTTTGGAACCAAGTGTACGGTTGTTCACAGATCATAAGTGTCTACAACAAATACTAGACCAATAAGGAGTTGATTATGAGGCAAAGTCGTTGGTTAGAGGTTTCTCAGTGATTACGTAATGTGAAGATTCGTATCACCGGGGAAAGCAAATGTTGATGCTGGTGCTTTAAGCTAGAAAGAGCGAATTAAACCATTAAGAGTTCGAGCCTTAGTTATTACTATTGGTTTGGATCTTCCCAAACAAATCTTAAATGTTTAGACCGAAGCACAAAACCAAAGAATCTCAAGAACGAAGATGTAGGAGGTATGATCAGGAAGGATATACCAAAGGAAAAGCTGGAGCCCCGCGCTGACGGAACCCTATGCTTAAACGGCATGAGTTGGTTGCCATGTTATGGTGACTTGAGGACTGTGATCATGCACGAGTCCCATAAATCAAAATACTCCATCCATCCGGGTTTCAAAAAGATGTACCAAGACATGAAGAAGCTATATTGGTGGCCCAATATGAAAGCCGACATCGCCACCTATGTTAACAAATGTTTGACATGTGCTAGGGTCAAGGTCGAACACCAAAGGCCATCGAGTTTGTTGGTACAACCCAAGATACCCCAATGGAAGTGGGATAACCTCATAATGGATTTTGTCACAAAGCTTCCTAAGTCATCGCATGTCTATGACACCATTTAGGTGATTGTTGACCGATTCACGAAGTCTGCAATCTTCGTACCAATAAGGGAAACTGACCCTATGGAGAAGTTGGCAAGGATGTACCTAAAGGAGGTAGTCACAAGGCATGGAATACCAGTCTCGATCATTTGTGATCGTGACCCTAGATTCGTATCAAATTTCTAGAGGTCACTTCAGAAGGCTTTGGGTACTAGCTTGGATATGAGTACTACGTACCATCCACAAACTGATGGACAAAGGGAGAGGACTATCCAAACTCTCGAGGATATCCTACATGCTTGTGTGATCGACTTTGGGAATGGTTGGGTTAAATATTTGCCACTAGTTGAGTTTTCTTACAACAATAGTTATCATGCTAGCATCAAGGCTGCACCGTTTGAGACACTTTACGGTCAAAAGTGTCGTTCACCTGTTTGTTGGGCCGAGGTTGGAGAAGTTCAACTTACTGGTCCAGAAATAGTTCAAGAGACAACCGAGAAGGTCATCCAGATCAAGCAAAGGATTCAAGCCGCTCTTGACCGACAAAAGAGCTACACTGATTTAAAGCATAAGCCAATGGAATTTCAAGTTGGGGATAAAGTTATGCTCAAAGTTTCACCTTGGAAACGGGTCGTACATTTTGGCAAACGGGGAAAGTTAAACCCTAGATATGTTGGACCCTTTAAGGTGTTGGAAAATGTTGGATCCGTTGCTTACAAGCTTGAGCTTCCTCAAGAGTTGAGCAGGGTCTACAATACATTTCATCTATCCAACTTGAAGAAATGTTATTCCGACGAACCATTAGCCGTTCCATTAGATGACAAGCTCCGTTTTGTGGAGGAACTCGTAGAGATCATGGATCGAGAAGTCAAACGGTTGAAGCAAAGCCGTATCCCAATTTTCAAGGTATGATGGAACTCGAAGAGAGGTCTTGAGTTCACATGGGAACGTGAAGACCAATTTCAAAAGAAGTATTTGCACCTCTCAACTAAACCCGTACCTTCGTCAAGTGTTGCGACTTGAGCCTTGGGTACAAGGCTTTTCTAACAGGAGGAGACTATAACATTTCACATTTTTAGGTCATTTACGACTTCAATTATTCTATTATTTATTTTTAGGCTTTTACGCGTTCGCTTTTAAATTTTTACTGTTAAGCTAAATCGCGTAAACTAAAAATGAGCATTTAACGTAAACAGGCATCAAACAACTAAATGTTTATGTCAAGTAAGTGTTATAAAGTTATTAGGATGATAATTTATAACTTTACGCTTTTTATTTTTATTGGTTACGTAAAACGTTTACGTAACACAATAAAACTACACTTTTGCATGCATGCAAACATAAAACCTACCTACTACTTACAACCAATACCCACTAATACCTATAATACTCAAATATCATAAACATTTTGGTCCTATTCCCCCTAATTGAAATTGCAACATATAAACCCTAGACACTTGAAAATAAACTCCAAAACCATGCTCCACTAACTAGTATCAACAACATTAGGTGATTATCCCTTGATAACAACCAAAAACAAAACACAAATTAACTTCACTACAAATACTACAATATTCTGAATTCTATGAACACTACCATTACATGTTTGGATATTAAATCATGAAATCCTCCCCACAACTGTAAACAAGTATATTCCTAATCCAATGGTTAAACCCTAACTCCAATGAATCCTCCATGTATTAACCTGATAAAGGTCTCCTTGGCATGCAAAGGATTTGGCTGAAATCAAGGATAAATGAAGCAAGGCTCAAGCCCTTTCAAATCAAAACTCTCTCTAAATAAGCATGTTTGTGCCCCATTGTCCCATACCTTGTTCTTACTCCTTACACCCAAAACCTATATTAAAACACATAAAAACCAACTCTAAGGTTAGCTCGTAAAGCGTGGATACACCATAAAACCACATTCCAAAATCAAATTGCTAGTTTATCCTAAATGAGTGTACATCTTGTCTTGGCTATAAAAAATCCCAAAAGTAGCAAGAAACACATAGTTATTATCAATGCCAACAAAAAAAAGCCAAAAAAATCAGATATCACCACTTTTCCTCTACACACACACTAACCCACGACATGGTTATTTCCCCACCAACAAAATTTTATAGAATCATTTTTCAAGGTACAAGCATACAATAGTCAAAACAATCAATATAAGTGTATCTTGGAACTTGGTTTGGGTTATACAAAGGTTTAAATACAAATGAAGGATTCATTAGGGTTTAAAAAATTTAGGTTTTCTAAACCTAATTTTCTAAATAGGGTTTTCTTGTTAGGGTTTGATCTTGTCATTATTCATATCCTACATTCATCTAAGGTTTACCAAAGACCGCTAATTCTTCAAACCTCATTTCATGTATTATATGATTGGTATGGTTACATCATCACCTAGGTATACTTTTAAGTAAAGTTTATAAATATAACATACATGTCATACACTAAATATAATTTTAACATGATAGATGTTGTATTAAAACATGATGATATGTTTTAAAA
Source organism: Tanacetum coccineum (assembly GCA_026074375.1). Taxonomy (NCBI): domain Eukaryota; kingdom Viridiplantae; phylum Streptophyta; class Magnoliopsida; order Asterales; family Asteraceae; genus Tanacetum; species Tanacetum coccineum. The sequence goes on along the minus strand of BQNB010020760.1, from coordinate 25,562 downwards.
CAAGACCCCTCTTGTCCCGTTTCTACTCCAACCCCAACCATTAACCTAACACACCAAAAAGAAAATCACCAACATCAAATAACATAGCCAACAACCCTATCATTCATCAACCAATGAATTGTGACACAATACATGTCCACAATGTTAACCAACAAGAGAGTACCGAATCCGCGGCCCTAAACACCACCCAAGAATTCAAACCCACCCAAAGATGCCTAGAGGACATTTATATAAGTACACAACAACACAACCAGTATATATACAGAGATTAAAAAAACCCCTAAAAGTTACAGTTAAAAAAATGTCGTGATAATGAGGTAATATTTTATATTAATTTAAATAATACTCATCAAAGGATTACAAAGCATAGTAAAGAACTCGCGATAACCGATAAATAATGAGGGAGTTATGAATTTCACAAGATAACATAATAAAGGTAATTTTTAAAAAGAAATGTTTATAAAAAGCAAATGATTTCTCGAATCTAAGATATTTCTTAGATATTTTTTTGTAAAATTAGATGTTGTAAGGATTCTAAAAAGGTAAGAAACTTGAAAAACCAATGCATAATGAACTCGTTATGACTTTTTCATGTTTATGTAATAAAATAAACAAAAGTAACTTTATAAAAGTAGTTTTATAAACATTAATTTTTTATAGAAACATTCAGTGGACAAGGACTATGTTAATGATAAAATTATTAATTAAAAAAAGCCTAAATAAGAAAACACTAAAAACCGAATTAAAACGAATATGATACACTTAATTTACGATTCACAATAAGAATTTATAAAAAGTTTTTAATTTTATAAATAAATATACACTTACTGTTCCTAGTTCATCAACAGTACATATGAATATAATAAACTGTAATATTTGATTAATTTTCAAATACAAATTCCATAACTTGTAAGAACTATGAAATTGGGATTAAAACAGAAAGAATACGACGTTTTTATTAAAAGTGACATAATAAACGTTTTTTAAAAACCTCTAAATGGTAATTTCTCAAATAATTAAATTATTTATATAATGAAATTATGTAAATAATACATCAAGTATTTTTGGCAAATAACGAATTGTTGGACAAGTATAAAAACCATTTTTAGAACAGTGATAAAACCATCGAATACATGATACTTATTTTAACAAGTGACAAATTAAATTGTTTAATTTTATAAATTAAACAAACACTTTTTGGTGGTGATATAACTATATAGAATTATATGTGGTATTAGTTATTCAAAGTACTTAGTACTCATACGACCTATATTTAATTAGGTTGCATTCGGTCATATCCGTGACGTTTTCATTCACTTGATTTATTTCATTCACTTCCTTTACCGAGGTGAGTTCATAGCCCCATGTTTTACTATATCAATGATTTACAACTTTTGGGGTGAGAAACATGCATTGTTTTACGATTGGACGCAAGTGTACATTTTTACATGATTACGTGTTTGCCTAAGTAGCGATAACCCTCTGAGCCCATTATCATGAACTGTCAATTACTTTGTGTGAGCGCGAATGTTATAAATAGATCTATTTGGGATTGACATCCCCGTTCGGGTGAGTAGCGCTCACTGTGCCGGTTTACCGGACAACGGACGTATACCATGTCGGATTTAGGATGTTGCGGGTTAGAACATCATCACGGGCAATGTTGGCAATTTATATTGCAATTCATACATGTCGAGCTTCAGTGTCATGAGCTTAGGGAAACGTAATTACATTTTGTGATGTTTGCATCTGTTGCATTATCACGGGGAAAATCTTACGGTCCTACATTACATTTTACATAAACCTATGAATTCACCAACTTTATGTTGATGTTTTAAAGCATGTTTTCTCAGGTCAATGAGGCACGAGGTGCTAAGGATACATTGGGGATACTCTTTTAGGGAGTCATGCATAAAAGATTTAGAGTCATTACATCTTGGGATATTTGTTATGATCTAAAATCTTGTTATTTCAATGTTGAACAATTTAAGCCATAGTGCTTTGTATTAAACAATTTCAATAAATCCAATGTATCATATTTCAAACGACTCTTTTAGAGGTCGTTCTCATATCTTGTGCTATTGATCAATGATGTAATGATCCCGGGTATACATTATTCCGCTGCGACCTAATTTAGGGGTGTTACAGATTGGTATCTAGAGCCAAGGTTATGGAGAACCAGGTCAAATATTTTTACTTGGACTATAACCGTTTTCAAACATTGCATCATAAAAGGGATTTTTATGGGACATTCATTCATACACTACTTGTTACATTAGTTGAGTATGCTAGATGTTGCATGGTTTACATACGTGTTTATAATATATTAAGTATATTATTATGGGTCTTATATATGTACTAATGTAAACTCTATTTGAGTGTTACAGATTCTGTCATGTCTTCAGCATCCACAGTCACCTACACATCTGTCAACACTAATTCCAAGCCAGGGAGTGTCTTTTGGGGAGCTGAAGAGGAGCTGTCTGATAGAGGTTCTCCATGGGTCATCGTATACGGATACGATGGACTCCCTATGCAGCCGGTAGCTCCACCATCGCCGGACTATGTGCCAGGACCTGAGCACCCACTGTTTCCCGACTACGTACCCGGTCTTGAGCACCCACCTTCACATGTTGAGGTACCATACATACCTGAGCCTGAGTACCCCGAGTACTTTGTGCCATCTGATGATGAGGAACCCTAGGAGGACCAGCCTCTACCCGTTGATGCATCACCTGTAGCCCTATCACTGAGCTATGTTGCGGACTCTGACCCGGAGGAGGATCCGGAGGAGGACCTCAAGGAGGATCATGTTGATTATCCCGCTGATAGAGGGGATGATGATGATGAGCCCTCCAATGATGACGAAGATGATGATGATACTGAGGATGAGGATGAGGAGCCCTTTAAGGACGAGGATGATGACGAGGAGGAAGAGGAACACCTAGCTCCGGCCGACTCTTCTGCTATACATGTTGTTAGCCCTATTCCCTCAGCTGGGGATACATTGGCATTTGAAACTCATGAGGCTGCACCTACACCTGTACCATCACCTAGACAGCACATGGCTAGGATGTCCATCAGACCCTAAACACCTATACCGTTGCCATCGGAGGTGGAGGTCGAGAGACTTCTTGCCTTACCCATTCCACCACCATCTCCACTACCACCTTGGTCATCTCCACTACCTCAGATTCCCTCACCACCACTACCACCTCCACCATCATCACTACATTTACCACCACATGTACCCACATCATTACCATTACCATCATCACCACTACCACCCTCATTATTCATACCACCACCAGTCGACCGTAAGGAGGACATTCCCGAGGCCGAGTTACCACCTCGTAAGAGGTTATGTCCGACTGTTCCCACATCGAGGTATGAGGTGGGGAAAGTTTGATTGCTGCTCTTAGACCTACTAGAGGTCATAGAGCAGATTATGGGTTTATCGGCACTATGGATGCCGAGATCAGACGTCAGAGAGCCGAGGAGGTCGGCTATCGCATTAAGGATGTTTGGGTAGACCCGACAAAGGCTGTTGAGGAGGTAGCATCGACGACCCTCGAGGGGGGGTCAATGCTAGAGTGACTGAGCTAGCTGCGGTGCAGGAGCAGGACACTTAGGATGTTTATGCTGTGATCGAGGATGCTCAGGACAGACAGACTCAGTTATCACAAAGAGTTGACGTATTGGTCAAGGATAGACAGTTTCACTATAAGACTGCACGACTGTTGGATCAGGAGGCCCTAGTTTCCCGAGAGGCTTGGGCACATTCTGTTGGGTTGAGTTCGGCAGTTCATTATGAACTGCATGCATATAGGACTCATACCCAGATGCAGGATTACCGTATCGCCTCATAGGAGTCACTGATGATGACATTGATTGCACAAGTTTCATCACGACAGGGACAGTTGTCAGCGGCATTGGGACAGATTCAGGCACTTCAGGCTAGAGATCAGAATCATGCAGATGATCACGAGGGCGCTGGTAGTTCTGCCTAGGTTTACACTTCTCATGTCGTATTCATAGCTATCATTATGTTAGCCGACTAAGTATTATGGGTTTTATGCCCAGCTAGCACCGCAGTAGGACTTGTATTTTCATTTTTTGTATCAAACAATCATGTATGTTTTCCAGTTATATATGATGTGTTGTATTATGTCATGTCGATCTCAATTCTATAATGTGTTATGATCCCAGTCATGTTATATAATCACTGTGTGATGTGATCTTGTTATATATATGTTGTACCCATGTCATGTTGTGATGTTTATGAAAACTCACGTGTTTTATACTGTTGTGATTTAGAACAATATGCCACCAAGGAGATCCTCTACTAGTGCAAGGGCTGCTGCTGCTGTGGCTGCTACCTCTATGACAGCTGCTGCTGTTGAACAGCTAATCAAAGCAAGAGTGTCTGCGGCACTTGCTAATCGTGAAACTCTTCAAAATAGCACTAATGGTCAGGGTGACAGAAGCCACAATTTTGACACTGGAATTAGAGGAACTGTACGCACTCCGCGTGAGTGTACGTACAAGAATTTTCTAAATTACATGCCCCTTTCTTTTAAGGGTACTGAAGGAGTGGTTGTGTTGTCACAATGGTTCGTGAAGATGGAATCAGTGTTCTATATCAGCAACTGTGCTGTGAAGAACCAAGTTAAGTTTGCTACTTGCACCATCCTTGGAAATGTTCTAACATGGTGAAACTCCTACATGAAGACTGTTACTCAAGATGTTGCTTATGCTATGGACTGGAAGGCACTAAAGAAGATGATGTCAGTCAAATAATGCCCAAGGGGTGAAATTAAGAAGTTGGAAATTAAGCTCTGGAACCTAAAAGTAAAGGGTACTGATGTTGCGAGTTACACTATGCGTTTTCAAGAGATTGCACTAATGTGTGGAAGGATGTTCCATGAGGAATCGGATGAAGTTGAGAAATATGTTGGTGGACTTCCTGATATGATTTGGAGAAATGTAATGTCATATCAACCCAAGATGATGGAGAAAGCAATTAAGTTTGCTAACGATCAGATGGATAAAAAAGTCCTCACTGTTGCTGAAAGACAAGTTAAGCAAAAGAGAAAGTTAGAGTTTAATGCTGGAAACAATCAGGGGCACCAACAACAAAAAAGAGGCAGAACACTGGGAGGGCTTACACTTCTGGGCCTGGTGAAAAGAGGGAGTACACGGGATCATTGACCTTGTGTACCAAATGCAACTATCACCACAAAGGACCATGTGCTCCCAGGTGTAATAAGTATAAAAAGATCGGCCATCTGGCTCGTGACTGTAGGAATTCTGGTTCCAATGGTAATAATAATAATCGTGGGAACTCCGAAACAACTCAGAATGCTGGCACTTTCTCTGAGTGTGGTGTTCAGGCGCATTTCAAGAGAGACTGCCCGAAGTTGAAGAATAAAAACCGTGGTAATCAAGGTGGGAATGGAAATGCCTCAGCGAAAGTGTACGTGGTGGGTAATGCGGGAACAAACCCAGACTCCAACGTCATTACGGGTACGTTTCTTCTAAACAACCGCTATGCTTCTATCCTATTTGATACTGGTGCCAATAAGAGTTTTATATCTACTACATTTAGCTCTTTAATTGATATCACACCAACTACATTAGACCATTATTATGATGTTAAACTAGCTGACAGGAAAATAATTAGTATAAATAGTATCATTCTAGGTTGTACATTAAACTTCTTAGATCATCCCTTCAACATTAACTTAATGCCTGTAGAACTTGGTAGTTTCGACGTCATAGTTGGTATGGATTGGTTGGCAAAGTACCATGTTGTCATTTATTATGCCTAGAAGATCGTTCATATTCCTTGGAGAAATGAAACCTTAATTATTCATGGTGACAAAAGCAGCAGGGGAAACGGGACTCGTTTGAACATCATTTCGTGCACCAAAACTCATAAATATTTGTTGAAAGGAAAGCATGTCTTTTTGGCACATGTTACTACAAAGGAGATTGAAGACAAGTCGAGGGAGAAGCAACTTAAGGACGTACCAATCGTTCGAGATTTTCCTGAAGATTTGATGGGTCTTCCACCGACTCGACAAGTGGAATTCCAGATTGATTTGATACCTGGTGCTGCACCTGTAGCGCGAGAACCTTATCGATTGGCTCCCTCCGAAATGAAAGAGTTGTCGGAGCAACTACAAGAGCTATCCGAAAAGGGCTTTATAAGACCTAGTTCCTCACCTTGGGGAGCTCCGGTCTTATTTGTCAAAAACAAGGACTGATAATTTCAGATGTGCATCGACTATCGGGAATTGAATAAACTGACGGTGAAGAGTCCTTATCATCTCCCAAGGATTGATGATTTGTTTGATCAACTACAAGGATCCAGTGTTTATTCGAAGATAGACTTACGGTCGGGTTATCATCAGCTTAGAGTACGAGAAGAGGAAAATCTTGCGGTCCTACATTACATTTTGTGATGTTTGCATCTGTTGCATTATCACGGGGAAAATCTTGCGGTCCTACATTATATTTTACATGAACCTATGAATTCACCAACTTTATGTTGACGTTTTAAAGCATGTTTTCTCAGGTCAATGAGGCACGAGGTGCTAAGGATACATTGGGGATACTCTTTTGGGGAGTCATGCATAAAAGATTTGGAGTCATTACATCTTGGGATATGTGTTATGATCTAAAATCTTGTTATTTCAATGTTGAACAATTAAAGCCGTTGTGCTTTGTATTTAACAATTTCAATAAATCCAATGTATCGTATTTCAAACGACTCTTTTAGAGGTCGTTCTCATATCTTTTGCTATTGATCTATAATGTAACGCTCCCGGATACACATTATTCCGATGCGACCCAATTTGGGGGTGTTACACATGACATACAACATCCAATCTCCACTTTCGACTACTGCTCTATATCAATAGGACCTAGACCTTATTACGTTTCTAGACATACTCATTCTGGACAAATACCGTCGGCATTTTCTCTCCGGAATGACTCGGTCAAAACGACTCGCATGAGACTCTCTCATACAGTCAATAGGATGAAGGTTACTTGCATAAAAATCCGTAGCATGGTAAAAATGTTTTCTCCTTCCGAAAGCATGACCCAAACATTTATCCCAATTATCAAGCGTTTTAATGGTGACGATTTACCCGAAATAGCGTGGTTCTTCCTAAATTATGCATAGTTGATCAAGTTATGCATAATTGAGGACCAAACGACATCATGTCCATCCTCGTCAAAACGTTCCTTTTTTATACGCTACACGCGTAAGTCATTTTCTCGACATAAAAAAAATTGAAAATAAAAACATGATTGTTTTAAAAGAAAGAAAAGAAGATAGCATCATTCCATCTTCCATTCTTATTATTTAAAAAAGGATTTTTTTTTTTGAAAAGAAGATTTATTTGACACCACAAGGCCAATTTATGAAATTTTGAAAACATATTTTCCATTGTTTACACAAACAGTTTATACAACGAAATCAGTACAATCCGTGCAACGACATTTGTCCAACACACAAATTCGTTATTGCGATCCCTAGATTATAAAATCATCAATTCACATGACATCATTTGATACAGTTTGGTCAATGGTCACAACAAGTACCAAAAATAATACCCACTCATGGACTATGGAAGTAAGTACCATACACGTGCGGAGGATCCACCAACCGGAATCATTCCACACATGGGGCCAAATCAGTATCACACAAGCCGAGTGCCTCGAGGGTAACCACGACCTCCAGGCTTCACTCATAGTACAACCTACACAATGACACCTCCTCATAACTCATAACCGAGGACAATTACAACAATTGTAATAACAACATCGAAAATAACATACATACCAATTTTCCCCAAAGAGGGATACATCATTGGCCTTCAAAGCCAGTACATCCAACCATAACGGTTCTAAGTTTCTAATACATAAACTACATATACATGAACTCTTCTAGAGTTCTAAATCAGAAGTAATAGCTAGAGAGTGCACAATCACCGCGCCGGTGATAAGATAAAACTCTTAGGCAACAATAACCTCAATCCAATAAACCTAAATCTTGAAATCCTCCTAATTACTAGTCCATGGACGATAAAAGTATGACGTTTTCGTTTACGAAAAGCATTTCGAGTCTATTTTCCTGAAACATAGGGCCCACTGCCCAGAAAGTTTTGTACCCAAGGTGAAATTACCATTTTACCCCTATTTATCAAAGCCGCCATTTTCCAAAATTTTGTCGTTCCACTAAACTAAGTGTATCTCCTAAACTGTGTGTCCGAAAAAGTCGAAACGACCATTCAAATCTAAGTTTGTTCAATATCTAGAACTTACAGTTTTACACTTTTAGGTGTTGCTATATAAGTTTTTAAACTTATTACTCATTCAAATTCTGGTCTTAATTTTTGAATAGTTTTACCATTTCGGCGATATCTCATTCGTCGGGCGTCGATATGACTCCATCCGAATTCCTACATGTACCTAAGAGGTTTCTCTAACTCCTAGTCTAATTTCCCAGGTTTTCATAGACTAAAAACATTTTTGAAACGTATCCAACAAGCTGCTATCCCAAAGCAGTCCCCAAAGAAATTTTGACAAATTTTGTAGTTTACGAAAATAAGCGTAATTCGAAATTTATTGATGCTTTTTTGTGAAACCAATTGTAGATGATTGCCCTAAGAGCCGTCTACAGGTATCTAAATTTTCTTTTGAAAATTTATTATAAAAATATGGAGTTATACTCCTTTTCCCAACGGTATGCCAGATTTGACTAGTTTTAGAAAAATGACGATATCTCACTCATCCGGAAGAGTTAAAATTCTATTCAACTCACCACATGTACCTTAAACATGTACTAACATCTCAATCGGATTTTACAGGTGTCATAGGAATAAAAATAATTCACCATCGACTTCACAACCTGCTGGTTACAAATTGCCGTAAAATCCATTTCAAAATCCAACCGAATACCATTTTAATTCCTCCAAACGCCAATACAAAGCCATACCCAACGAATTAACACTCTTTCAAATACAAGCTCAAAGATTTCTAGAATCAAACATTTCATGACTTACTAAGTAGAGGTCGATACGAGAGAATCAGAACACAAGGCCAACTTTATATGAAAGCTCCAAGGATAGACGTTTCCAAACGACACGTTGTGCGCGAATAAGTTAATAACCATTTTCCAAAACAATGAAGGGTTATGGGATGACATATAAAAGTCTCACTTCCATCAACCGAAGAATTTCAAAACAATAGGTTACGAAACAATATATGTGATCCAAAAGCAATGGGAAAATGTTCAAACTCGGAGTCGAAAAATAAATCACCCAATGGGATCGATAAACTACAACGAATCAACATCATCAAAAGATGAAAAGTAAAGTCGCGAAAAGTTTCGAAGATAATCATATAGCAAAGATGTTTTCATCATGAATCAAAATGATTTTATCATATCACATTAAAATGTCTAAAGAAATTAAACTCTTCGCAAGAAGCGAATATCAAGATATATATAATCGTACACTATAGAACGGATGCCGTATATATATATATATATATATATATATATATATATATATATATATATATATATATATATATATATATCTTATAAATATTATATTAAAATATATTATAATATATAATATACTATATATAACGCATAATAAATTATTGCGTTTACTTATACCCAAGTGGTCCACCCACTTGATACAGCGCAACCATAATCAATTGCAATTAAAATATACCACATAAGCCTCATAAAGCAATCAAGGAACCATAGCGCCGGATATACGGACAACGGTGAAAAGCACCGTGAAACTTTTTTTTTTCAAACAACATCTGTATCCTAAAGTTTTTGTACCCAACGCCCCTTAGTTTCACTAACAACTCGTGCCTGATACCACTCTGTAAACACTCCACCAAACTACAAATAGCGCAGCAGAATGCAAATATATACGTTGGCAGTTTTTGTCTGTTTTTGGACATTTAAGCTCATTTTTAGAGGTAAAAGATATGTGTAATTAAGCACTTATCAATGGTGTTGGGCTTGTATAACCGGCTTATATAAAAAATGGGAAGTGGGCTAAGAAAAAAAATAAAAAGGATATGTTGGGGTTGTGCTTGGGCTTGTGTTTCCGAAAATCAAAAGAAGGGAGAAGGGGCTTCGGCCCAATTTTTGCTAAATGCTACACTTTGTAAAATTTTCTCTAAAAATTTAACCCGACTCGCTAAATTTTGTAAAAAAACGAAATTTCTAAGTTTGGTTCTGCCTGACACGAAAAAAATATACTTAAATAATAATTAAATGAAAAATATATTAAATAAAAATTTACAATAAAAATACAGGATCCGTTGATTTCTCGATCGGTAACAATTAAAAATAAAATATAAAATTAACGAAAGAATTTAATGACGATTTTAATTAAAACCAACTAAAATAATAAAATTAATTCTATAAAAATTTAGAAATTAATTAGAAGTTCAAAATAAGTAGTGACCTTAAATACGGGGTTTTACACAACGTGTACAGTTTTCTCCGCCTAAAGGGAGCTTGTTGACATAGTGAAGAAAACTCTTAAGTTGAGTACTTGGGGAGTGGAGTATGGCAAAGAGGAGCTTCATAGCCGAACCACTATAAATCATTGTGTCATCGGTTTCATATTTCCTATCTTTACTTATTTATATTTCGAATTTAGTTATTTGCTTATTGCATTGCTATCATATACACTTGTGTATATCTCTTGAATTCACATAAGCGTACAATCTAAGTTTTAATTTTAAAACGGTTAAACTATTCAACCCCCCCCCCCTTCTAGTTTTCGCAGGGCTTCTAGCGCGTTGGCCATGCGCTGACACGCGGCCAGCACGCCACACTCGAAAACATTTACCCATATTTGGGTTCTTTAAATACCCCCTCTTGGTCTTTGTATTCCTCACCTCTTGCAAACATTCTTTTTTCTCTTTTCTCTCCTCTAATCCTCTAAGTCTAACACCTTTTGTGTTCTTAATCTTCTCTTCTATCATCTATTGAAGAACACAAATCTTCGCAAGAGAGCCACACAAGTACCTAATCCACACTTGTGTATTTTATCGAGGGTCTTCTTTCTCATAACCTTTCTTTAGAATCGAATCCCTAGGTTAGGTTAGGACTTGGTTCATCCATCTATCTTTTATTCAATCGAGTTGTAAGGGAAGTCTTGTATCTGCAGGATCAAGCCTAGATCATTAGGGATCTAGTTGGGGTTTTGGAAAGCTTCCAAAGGGAAGGCTTTAGACTTATAGGTTAAGTCGAATCACGGGTTTTTAGAGGTGGATTCCGAGGGTGGAATACTGTAGGTAGTAACTCTTCTTTGTGAGCGTCGGGCTTTGTTTAAAGTCGGTGGAGTTAAATTATAATACGGTTTGTAGTCCTCCATAAGGATTATACTAGTGTATTATCGGAGTCGTGGATTCACAACTGGACGTACAGAAGGACTAAACCCTCCTTCCCGAACTAGTATATATCGTGGTGTCTCTTTTTCTCTCTTCTTCTCTCTATCTACCTATTATTCTCATTGCAAAGTAGATTAGTACACCACTCGGCTCTTTCGAGACTTGAAGTTTTACAAACATCGAAGAAGTCAAGAAAACCGTATTCAACCCCCCCCCCCTCTCTATGGTTCTACAACCCAAAAACTGACTCGACTCGACAAAACTGACCGAAACCGGGGCGAACCAAACCGACCTTATTCGGTATGGTTTTTGGTTTTCTATATTTATTTTGGTTTGGTCGGTTCGGTCGGTTCGGTCTGGTTCGGTTTAAAATAGGGATGGCAAAAAAACCCGAACCCAATGGGTAAATCCAAAACTTGAAGTTTTTGAGGCGGGGCGGGGCATGCTTATCGAGTTACGGGGCGAGTTTTGGGGCATTAACGGGGATTCTTATCGGGTTTGGGGCGGGGACGAGGCATAACATCCCCAACCCGCCCCGCCCTGAAACTATACATACATATCGATATATTATTTTCAAATATTGTTATGTTAGTATTTACGTAATAAACCAATATTATCAAATTTTTGTAGTATTATATCTTTGCAAGATTGCAAGTTGTGATTAATAAAAACTTTTTTGTGTAATGTTATTAAAAGAAGTTTTGATTTTTTTAACGTGGTTATAATTATTTATGTATAATTTCTTGAAAACTTATGAACGTTACTAATTATTATATTATTAGTGGGTTCTTGATTATTCATGTTATTGCTTGTAATCACATTTGTAAAAAATATGGCCTAAAAATAATAATAAACGGAGAACAACGTGTATTTGGTGGAGCAATGCGCTCATAAAGTCGCCCCGATAAGATCTCCAACGGGGATTGGAGCGGGTTTGGAGGAACATCTCGCCCCAATAGAGCGCCACGATAAAATCCCCATTGGGGATCGAGGCGGGTTTGGGGAGTGGTTTGCTAATCGGGTTTGGGGATGGAGGGTGGTCGCCCCGCCCCAAACCCGCCCCCATTGCCATTCCTACTTCTGGTGGACAAGTTGGGATCACAGATCATCCAACTTGAGGGGAGGATGAAGATTACTATACTACAAGGACTTCTTATATAACAACTGTAAATACAAGGACCACTAGTGTAAATAGTTTAAATGTTAGTTAGAAGGCCGTTAAGAGTGTTTAACCCGCCTATAAGCACTCTTCCTAGTTTTTATAAAAGGTATGGTTAATAATGTGACACGTGTGTGTACGTGCAAAACAATTTCGCTCTTCTTATTGATTTTACAACGCCAAATAAATTTGTCATGTTTATGGGTATAGTACGTGCAAAATATTTGTGTTTGTTTTTATTGCCATGTCATTTAAAGAGTGCAAAATGAACAAAAAAAAAAAAAAAAGAAGGGCCAAACCAGATTCACAAACTTAGTTTTTTATTTGTATGTTTTTAATGGGCGTATAAAACTTGGCGTGCAAATGCTTTTGCACGCTGAGTGGGTTTTGGTAATGCCTCATATCAAGGTTGTTAAAATCGCGATCCTGATCGTAGGATCGTACGATTCGAACATCCCCCAAGCACAAAAAAAAAACGATGAAAGAGAAGTTAATCTACCCGGGTAAGATCCCGTTTAAACCCAAAAAAACAAGAGAGATAATACAAGATCGTAATTCAAGTATGATCGTTTCAGGATCGTATAGGATTGTAGGATCGCGAGTAGGATCGTAAGATGACCTTATCGAACTTTTCGTAATTTAAGTTAGGGTTTATAAACAGTCATTAAGACCGTTTCATATTTCTTTTCACCAAATTCATCATTTAAAATGGAATGAAACATGAGCAAGTAGTATGTAAATCTCTTTTTGTATCTGAATTGTTCATTTATGGTTGAAATATGAATCAACTTTGTGCATGTATATATATTACAATATATCTAATGCTTTGCTAGCATGGTACTTTGACATAAAACTTTTTCTTTTATCATCTATTTAGATTCGTTTATCATATAAGGGGGAACTTCATATATACCTAATAAATTTTAAAAAATTATATATTTCTTCAAAACACAAGTTTTCATGACGTAGAGTGCTATTAAAACATATTTTGAAGATATATGTAAATATTAAAGTTTTTTCTACATCGTAAAGGCTCATCATATAAAATATTGTATAAAAACATATAGAATTATAAAAAGATAACCGTATACAAAAATATATATCTTTTCATAGGATCTTACGATCATGATCCGATCCTACGATTACGATATTGCAAAGCCGAAAACGATCATAAGTAAGATCCCGATCCTAGTAACATTTCCTCATATTTGTGTCGATTTTGGTTATTTGGCTTTATTAGTGTCTAGATCGGTAATTGAATATTTCATATTCATTGATCCAAGTCAAGTAAAACCACATAAAGTCATCATTTGCAAAAACCCAGGTCGACCCGACCGGTTTTTATGTGCTACTTTTGTATATAGAATGGATTAAATGTGGCAACCCGAAACACGTTTAACCTATTTAATTTATGTAAAATATACCCGAACAACCAAGTATATCAATTGGTAAATGAGTCAGGTTACTTTATGTGAACCAAGTTTGGGTAAACTGCGAACTTGATTATTTAAACGATTCTGTTTGGATTTTTCTGTCGACCTTAACCCGCCAATCCAATCCAAATTGCCACCGCTACGTACTTACTAATTGCAAAACGAAATTATCTACTTTTGACAGTATTCTTCATTAGATTATCAGACTATATTTGTTAGCTTAGCCAAAAACTCTATTGATGTAAGAAATAAAATGTGAACAGGATTAAAGTAACAGAAATGCTTTGGAATAATAAGCAAACTGTGTCGCAAATGCCTGTTATCATCACTTTTTGCCCAATAAAACGAGATACCTTGACATATATATTTTGTCAAGGAATCAGATACCATAAGGGCATTCATTTACATAAAAATATAAACGCAATCTCAGCCGAAAGATGGTGATAAATTTGTACTAATCACATGAAAAAAACATCAGTGAAACAATATTTACTTGCATCATAGATTGCAAAAAGTGATAGAAAATATATAAAATCAAAGTTTGTAATAAAATAATATGAGAAATGGTCAAGTTTGCAAAAGATGGATCAGATGGTAGTGCATGTATTATAGATCATCATTTGATAATACAGATAAGGCAACTATTTATGCAAACTTAAACCATTTCTCGTGTAATAGAACAATATGGGCGTAACTCAGATCTCCTTTGAAATAAGGAAGACTTCGCCGGTTGATTCAATTTCATCACTAAATGATAAGACGTCATACATATATCATCAATTTCATCTATTGATTTGAATCAAACATATGAAATCTTCCTCACTCAAAGAAAGATCTGAGTTGCACGCACTAAAAAGAGGATAAGAAGAAGTGCGTAATGAAAATGAAAGTGATGGTTTTAAATAGCAAAATATCGTCTAGGGTTTTGAAGATATTGGGCCATTAGTATATTTGACCATGTTATTGAGATATGGGCTTTATACAAGCTCATGATATAATTCCGGCCCAACAAAATGTAAAAGAGCACTTGTTGCAACTTTGCT